>JBBPQN010000291.1:0-19070 GCA_038092575.1 Boletus subluridellus | reverse complement strand
CTTTCAGTACCGACCACACCAAAGTCACATTTGCGCAGTCATACCTGAAGGGCATGGCCCTGGAATGGTTCAAACCAGATCTTCTCTGTTGAACGATAGGAGTAGTATTTACCATACTCGTATAATTGTTCACACATTCACTGTACTTAAGTACAAACTCAGCTGAGCTGAGTTCTAATCACTTCTTGATCCCCAATCACTACGTTCATTGTTACCTTGCTTAGTCAGCAGGTAAGTACGCTTTGCATAACTCTAGCCAATACATGCGCTAGTTCAACAGGTTATAAGCCCCGCTTGTGCTTGAGTGCACAGTGGTTTTCCAGTCGGTTCTGTGTGTTTTTACGCTGAACCTGACATGTCTGCTTTCGTGTCTTCACACAAAGCCAGACAGAACGTAGGACACGTCTTGTGTGTTTTATGCCAGACCACCTGCATAAGTATTCCAAATACTTACGCTCAAGGTGTTAAAATGTCACCCACATCCTAAGGGGAAACTCTGTTGGATTGAAATGTTCAGGAATGTGCGACTCATTCGCCACCTTTTTCTTTGATTCTTTCATCGATTTAGGACAGTACTGACGTCCCTTCATTCACAGAAAATCATGTCTTCCACCCTTAAAGACCTTCCCCGTCTTAATGGCACCAACTACAAGCGTTGGGCCACTGACATGGAATCCTATCTCCGGTCCCAAGGTCTCTGGACTATCCTTTGCTAGACCCAGCCCAACCATGTCATCGACACGAATGGCAACATCACCATGGACTGTACCACAGAGATCCACGCATGGGAGGACAACAACGACAAGGCTCTTGGGGCCATTTGCCTCAAGATGGAGCCACATATCGCGGCCAAGTTCATCTCCCAACACTACGCTGGCCTCCTCTGGAATGAGATCGAGGCTGCTTACTCCAAGCCTACTGTCACCAATGCCCTCCATGAGTTCAAGATGATGATGGACACTGTCATCCCTGATGGCAACCATCCGGCTCCCTCCTTCGCCAAGTTGAATGCGCAGTTCGCGTGCCTCAGCGAGTTGGAATATCCCATCTCAGCCAAGGTACAGAGCATGATTGCTCTATCCAAGATGCTGAGGTATGCCGACATCATCTTGCAAATCATGAACCAGAAGTCCATCACCACCGTCCCTGCTGGCTCCACTGCCAGCACCACTGCCACATCAGAGGTCCCCTCCCTCACCGAACTCAAGGAAATTGTTACCGCCGCCTGGCAACAACAGGCCAACCGTCGCAAGCCTGCTGCACCCCAGGCAAACAAGATTTCCGCCATTAAGAAGAAAGGGGGAGACCCCTGTTTCCAACAGCAGCAGCAAGGCCAGGTTGGCCCATCCTCATCCAAGGACGACAACAAGGAGAAGAAGTGCCGTTGTCAAGGATGACGATCCAAAGCTGGTCAGAAGAAGCAAGAGCAGCGCAAGCAAGCGCGCCACGCTACCACCTCTGATGCCGCTCCCGCCACCTCCTTCACCTTTGCAGCTCCCGTCTCAGTCCCCAGTGGACCATTTACATTTACATCTCCCGTCCCAGATCCGCGTGCTTTGGCACACATGCAGGGTTCTACCCACTATGGGGAACCTGCCTTTCCTCACACCAAGAACACCATCTCTCTGGCACACTGACTGGGTGTTACGCCCACCAGCGAAACTCTTCGCACCCTTGACCTGGTGGCTAACCGCCATATTGACTGGTCTGGAGGCATCCCCTCCAATCCTCACCCTCTTTCAGAGCGGCTTGAGGAAGTCTCCATCGATGTGCATGATGCGCTCATGGAGATCGAGGAAGATACGATGTCGTTAGGTGAGGATTACCAGGATGACTACCTGGATCAATTCTTTATGTTTGATGAGAACATCGCTGAGGAGCCCCCTCTTTCCCCTCCTCAATCATATCATTTCTCTCCCATCATTGATGATGCGGATGCGCATCCCGCTCTCAACCTTGGACTCTCTCCAGGTGGTCCCTCCTCTCTCACTCTCACCGACCAGCTTGGTGCTCAAGCCACCTCCCCGTCTGCCTTCTCGCAATTCTTTGCGACTCAAGAAGAAGACGATGACACAGTCATCGGTTCGTCCTCCAGTGCCTTCATGGGCCCCCCAGCTGAATCTTGGGATGAGGATGATCTCAATGAGATCTGGGGCGAGGAATCTTGGTCAGTACTTCAGTCCTCCTCACACCACTCAGATGCTGATGTGTGACTTTCTTCGCCACAGAAAAACATATTATATACATTGTCGTCTGTAGTAGGTAGTGATCGGACAATACTACCTACTTTGCCCTCTACTTTTTGTGATGACTGTAAGAAAGTCTCCAGTAAAGGCAAAGAATGTGAACACCAACATGATCACCACCGTCCACCTCTGGACATGTGGCTACTCGACTCAGGCACCTCTTGTCACTTCACTTATCAAATGAGTGATTTCATTGAATATCACGAGTTCAAGGAACCATGCTTCTTGTTCACTGCGAATGGCAAAGCTCCTATTCTAGGAGAAGGCACAGTCATCATCCACTTTAAAGGTTTACACGTGTGATTATCGCCTGTAATCTATATGCCCTCCACAGACATCAAACTCATTTCTATGGGTACTCTGCTTCGTGATCAATGTCTTACAGTTCAGGTTTCCCCTGGACTATTCGAGTTCTATGATAAGTGCTCTAAATGCACTACTCTCTCCTTCCATTCCCATGAAGCAGATACAATGTTTTGGATGCGTGCTCCTGCCGTCAAACCACATGCAAAGATCATATCTATGGCCTCTGTAGACTATGAACTCCTTCATCACCGCTTAGGACATCCTTCAAAGGACGTCATAAAAGCTGCACCAAAACATCTAAAGGACTTCCCTGATGCAGAGATACCTAAGAAAGAGAAGATTTGTACCGGATGCCAGTTAGGCAAGCAACCCAATAGATCATTCCCTCATACTGAGCGCAGGGCAACCATGCCGTTTGAGCTGATTCACTCAGATCTCAAATCTTTTGAGGTGGAATCATACCACAAATACAAATATGCCATCATCTATTATGATGACTATACATCAATGGCATGGGTTCACTGCCTACGGTCGAAAGACCAAGCACTCCATGTGACAAAACAGTTCTTCTCCTATATCCGCACCCAGTTTAATGCCAACATCAAAGGCTTTAAATCTGACTCTGGTGGAGAATTTACTTCCAAGGCCTTCGAAGAATACCTTCATGACAATGGTATTCACATTCACCGTTCTGCCCCTTACGCACACCAACAAAATGGTCGTGCTGAGCGATTAATTCACACTTTAATGGACAAGGCTCAGGCAATGCGTCTTCATGCTTGTCTACCTGATTCCTACTGGGAGTTTGCACTTTGTCATGCAACTCATATCTACAACAGAACTCCCATGAACCGCCTTCAATGGAAGACCCCCCATGAATTACTTCAGGGGGAGAAACCATCTGTCTCTCACTTATGAGTTTTTGGATGTGGTGCCTATGTGCACACTCCTGATGAGACACACAAGGGTAAACTGCAACCCAAATCGCAGCTAATGGTATATTTAGGAGTTACTGCAGAAAACGACGCTAACTATGTCTTCATGTGTCCAAGTGGCTCCATACACAAATCTGCCTATGCCATCTTTGATGAAAATTTATTCCCAAGGTGTTCTGGTGCTCGCCCTCACAAGCCAATCAGTCACCCACCTAGGAACCCACATCAACATACCGATGGTCATTCTGACCACTCTGATGACTCCGACTCCAACGATTCTGACCTGGAGCCTACAGTTGTCCAGAAGCCTGATCCAGTTCTTGGATCGCTCCCTGAACCACCAAGGCAGCCTTCACCTGAATGGACTCCTTTACCACCTCCAGTTCCCCAGACTCCTCCTAGGGCTCCATGCCCACCTCCTATCGGCCCTCCACCATTGCGACGATCTGAGCGAACTCACAAAGTTCCTGTTTGTCCTGGCAACATTTATGGTGACAAACGTCATCCTCTGAAGCAAGTGAAGGACATTGAAAGGGACTCATCTTGGGAATGATTGATTGGAGAACCCTCTGGCTCTCAGACACCAGGCACTCCAAATGTCCCTGGCGGCTTACCACCTTCTCCTACTCCTAGTGAGCAGGACGTTGAATGCCTAACCAGTGAAGGGGGAGATGCTTTAGTTTCCTTCTTGTGTCAAAGAGCTATCCCTCTTGCAGAATCATCAAATGCTCCCAATTAGCGGGAATGGTCCTTCAAGGACATAAATAAATTACCTGCAGAGGAACAAAAACTCTGGTGGAAGGCCTGCGAAACTGAGCTTCAAATGCTCAAAGAATGCAAGGTATGGGAAGTAGTTGATCACCCCATTGGCCGCAAGGTCATAAAGAATTGATGGGTTTTTGATGTAAAATCTGATGGCCATAAAAAAGCCCGTCTAGTCGCAAAAGGCTTCTCCCAAGTGGAAGGTCTAGACTATGATTAAATATTCTCGCCAGTTGTCAGATTTGAAACTGTGCGATGTATGCTAGCCTTAGCAGCCCTAGGAAAGTGGCATATATCTGGACTTGATGTCCGATCTGCTTATCTTTACAGAATCCTAGAAGAGGAACTCTATATGGAGTTTCCTAAAGGTTTCTTGCCACCTAAACACAAAGGCAACAAAGTACTAAGACTTCTACGTGTGATCTACGGATTAAAGCAAGCTGGTATTACCTGGTGGCATGCACTAGACAAATCCATGAAGGAACTTGGATTTGAACGGCTTCGAACAGATGCCAGTCTCTTTGTGTACAAGTGAGGAACTGAAATAGTACTTGCTATCATCTATGTCGATGACGCATTATTCTGCGGACCCAACAAGAGCCTAGTTGAAAAACTCAAGGCCGCTTTTATGAAAAAGTGGGAATGTTGAGATCTTGGGGAACCACGCAAATTCCTCCAAATGAACATACGTTGAGAAGGTCACCGCATATATATTGACCAGTGGAATTATCTTGACAAGGTCCTTGAGCGCTGCGGAATGATCAATGCAAAGCCTGCTCAGACTCCTTTACCTCAGGGATATTACCCAGAGAAGAATGACCTGCCGGTGAACCTGGAACTCAGGACTTGTTTTCAAACAGTCATTGGGTCATTACTATATTTAATGATTGGAACTAGGCCTGATATCGCCTATGCTGTCACACAGTTGGCTCGCCAATCAGCCAATCCATCAAAGGATCACCTTGAAAAGGCCCTTTACATTTGCCGATATTTACTTGGCATATCAGATTACTCTCTGATTTATGATGGATCATCTGGCAAAGGCTTAATCGCCTGCACTGACTCAGACTGGGGTCAGGATAAAATCACCGGTCACTCGCAGACAGATTTTCACCTTAAGCTTGTGAATGGGGTTTTTTTTTTTTTTTTTTTTTTTTGGAATTCCCATCTACAAAAGACTACTGCACTGTCTTCTACAGAAGCAGAGTATATGGCTTTGAGCAATTGTTCTCACCAAGTCATTTGGATAAAGCAAATGCTTGAGGAAATCAGGCACAAGCTAAATCCTATTTCCACTTGTGGTGACAACCAAGGTTCTCTCTTTATTGCAGAAAACCCAGTCACTGAGAAATGATCCAAACACATCCTCATCAAGTACCACTATGTACGTGATGCAGTGATGACCTTCAAGCAGGTCGAATTATTTTATATCCCTGGAGATGATAATCCAGCTGATATGTTTACCAAGAACCTCAGACATGTCAAGTTCAAGAAATTATTTCACCCACAACTTGGTTTGGAGTTTCATAACCTCACCTTTCCTTCTAGATTGTGCGATTGATTCTTTACTTCAGTCTTACAATACTACAGTATATTAGACCAGGGGGAGTGTTGAATGATAGGAGTAGTATTTACCATACTCATATAATTGTTCACACGTTCACTGTACTTAAGTACAAACTCAGCTGAGCTGAGTTCTAATCACTTCTTGATCTCCAATCACTACGTTCATTGTTACCTTGCTTAGTCAGCAGGTAAGTACGCTTTGCATAACTCTAGCCAATACATGCGCTAGTTCAACATTCTCCAGATGGAAGATTCCACACTCTGCCCTCTCTGGATGGACAACTTCAAGGAGTTTGTCCTTGAACTCCAGACCAACTTCGGTCCACATGACCCCATCAGAGATGCAGAGCATCAACTCAACCACCTGTTCATGAAGAACACTCAGCACATCAATAAGTATGTGGTCGAATTCAATAGGATTGCTTCGCAGGTCTGTGGTTATGGAGAAGGTGCCCTCCAGCACCACTTCTACAATGGTCTACCGGACCGCATCAAAGATGAAATCTCCCGTGTCAGTAAACCCCCGACCCTCTGTGAACTCTGAGTTCTTGCTCAGGCGATCAACGCGCACTATTGGGAGCGCAAGTCTGAGATCAGCTGTCAAACAAAGAACACCAACCAATCCTCCACACCCAAGTCCAACAAACCCTCCACTCCCACGCCTTCCGCCCCTCGCCCCTTCAACAGTGGCTCCAAGGACTCTAAGGAGTCAAAAGGCAAAGAAGCATCCACCTCCACAGCTCCGAAACCAGACTTGTCGTCTAAATTAGAAAAAGATGGCAAGCTAACCAATGAGGAGCGCAAATGCCAGTTTGACAACAAACTGTGCATGTTCTGTGGACTCGCTGGCCACATGGCTAAGGACTGCCCCAAGTCTATGTCTTGGGCAGCCAAGGGCTGCACAGTGACCACAACTCCGGAAGCTAAACCAGAGGCCTCCACCTCAGAGACAAAAAAATAGCCTGTGACCTCCGTGACTCCACACGGACTGGAGGTTGCATTGAACCCACCCATGCACCCAAGGAGATCTGTCTCAACGCATCCACTCTTTTAGACCCTAAGTTGCTTATGCCCTCCATTTCCTTAGTATCATATCCAATCCCTCTGTTTCCCATGCTTGTAGACTCCAGATCCTCTGACTGTTTTATTGATACTTCCTTTGTTAATAAACACGGACTTTCTACCTACCCCATGCCCCCGCTTCAACTCCACCTCTTCAATGGAACATCCAACAGCACCATTACCTGAGCCATCAATCTCTCTGTCCATTTCGCAACCAGTGTGTCACTCCGACAACATTCTACGTCACTCCACTGGACTCCTCCTGTTCCCTTGTTCTAGGACACAACTGGCTCACCCGACACAATCCATTGATTGACTGGGTTACGAGCAGTATCTCTTTCCGTGCACCTGAACAGAGCATGCCAGCACCCCCAAGCTCTCCTCTGCAGCCTCCAGAACCATTTCCTCTGGCTGACCCCACCCCTGATCCACCACGTTTCTCTGATTGTAAGGCTCCACCCATTGCGCTTGTCAGTGCACCTGCCTTCACACTGGCCTGTCGCCTCAAGGGCTTCGTTCAGTTTAGCTTGCAACTCTGCCCCCAGGAGAGTGATCTCTGCTCTGCTTCCCTCACTCCTCCAGAACAGGTCAACCTCTCCACTGCCCCTCCAGAATATCACAACTTCCCCAATGTGTTCAGCAAGAGCAAGGCCTCTATGCTTGCTCCACATTGTGAACACAATTTGAAGATCGACCTTGAGGAAGGAGCATCCCCTCCACTGTGCACCACCTACTCCCTTTCCCCTTCCGAACTCAGCTCTCTCCGTATGTTCCTCGATGAGCACCTAGCAATGGGGTTCATCCATCCCTCCTCCTCCACTCACGCTGCTCTGGTCCTCTTTGTCTGCAAGAAGGATGGTTCCCTCCGTCTTTGCATTGACTTCCAAGGACTCAACAAGATCATGAAGAAAGACTGCTACCTGCTCCCCTGCATCTCCGACCTCCTAGACGCCCCAAGCCATGCCAAGATCTTGTCATATCCCGGAAATCCAGTTAAGTCCAACCCCGGTCCTCCGGACCAACTCCGCTTCTTGTGCATACGAACTCCGGTACGTTCTCATTCAAGACGCAACCCCTGACCCTCGGACCCTGTCCATAACTTACAATACCTTACGTTCCATTCCTTGATCTCCGTATATACTAGTTCCGCTGTATGTTCTCCCCGTACCTGTGCTCCGCTTAGGAACACAGCTCCGGTCCTATCTTACCTCCGATCCCTTACTTACAAACCAGCTCCACTCCGTTAGTAATCCCCTAGAACTCCGTAGTATATAAACCTCCGCTACTCCTGTATTTCCCTCCAGTTCGAATATCAACTTAGTTTAACTCCTTTCCTCCGCTCAAGTCTCGAAGACTCTCTCTCTGAAACCTCCGCTCGACTTGACGTCTAGTACGTCTTAAGTCTATCTCCGACCCATCAGTAAATTCTGGGACAACAGGACTCCTAGCAAGGGCGCACCACATACAGTGAAGCCAAGTCCCGTCCGCTAGACAACTCCGGCGCTCCGGAGTTTGTCCTCCCCTCAGAGTTTGCCCGACCTTAACAGTCATAAGAGAAACAATAATATGATCAAGGATGTTACACCATTCCCTGATCAGGACCAGATCTGAATGGATGTGGCCTGAGCGAAGTATTGCTTGAAAATTGACCTGTCAAATGCATATGAACAGGTCAGGATTGAGCTGAAGGATGTCTGGAAGATAGCCTTCTCAATGATCTATGGCACATTTGTGAGTCAAGTCATGCAGATGGGAGATTGTAACACTCCCACAATGTTTCAATGTCTGATGACTGTGATATTTAGAGATCACATCAGATGTTTCATATACATCTATATTGATGATATATTCATCTATAGTGACACATTGGAGGATCATGAAAAACACCTCCATATAGTATTTGACCTTCTAGAGAAGGCCAAATTCTATATCAAAGTGAGAAGTGTGAACTATATACAGACAGGTTAGACTGTCTAGGTCACATAATTGACCACAAGGGCATACATGCTAACAGAGACAAAATGTCTTGCATTCAAGACTGAAGGACTCCAAAAATACTCAACGAAGTTCAATGCTTCATTGGGCTTGTGAAGTACCTGGCATAGTTTATGCCAGACAAATTGGTGTATACTACACCTATGACCAGAATACAGTGGAATGGACATCCATTCCAGTGGAGGGAAATTCACAATTGATACTTCCAGATAATCAAAGATCTGGCATATAAATATCCAATACTGCAGCCTATTAATCCATGGAAGGAAGAGCCTATATGGCTCATATGTGATGCATCACTCTATGGAGTGGGCACACTATATGGGCAAGGGCCCGATTGGAAAACCTACAGACCAGCAGGATTCATGTCAAAGAAGTTGAGTGATGCCCAACAAAATTATAGAACATTCAAGTGAGAAACCCTCGCAATAATTGAAGCCTTGTTAAAATGGGAGGATAAACTCCTTGGCTTCAAGTTTATGATCATAACCGATCATGAGGCATTGGGATACCTCACAACCCAACAAAAATTGTCTAATAGACAAGTCCATTGGATTGACTACATGTCATGATTTGATGTGACTATTGTATACGCAAAAGATTCAGAGAACCATGTAGTGGACTGTTTATCCCACTACTATGAAAGTGAAGGAGGTGACAAAGCCTCTGAGGAAGAGATCAACTGGGCAAATGCAGATATGTATTTGGACCCAGAGGGAGATGATCTTCCACAAGATAGATGGCTTGAGCTGAAGTTATCAGTGATGGGAGAACAAAGTAATCCCTGGAAAAGTAAACACCTGAGAGAGAAACAGGAAAACCATATTCTCAAGGCTCAGAAAATGGACTCAGCCATGGAAAGGATGATCAAGGACCTGCCTCATGCAATTGTGTGGGATGATCTGACAATTCTTGAATTTGCTGAGGCATCCAAAGCCTCACCCATTAAATATGGTGACACATCAGAGTTTCTGGAGGCTATCTGTAAAGGATATAGAATAGAACCATTGTTCATGAAGATACTTACCAATCCAAAGCATCATTCCCAATTTGTAGAGAAACAAGGTCTGCTCTACACAACTAACTGAGGAAAGGAGAAGGTTTTATGCCTCCTGCATGTGAAATGCAATGGTGATAATATAATTGCCAGTGTCATTGATCAGGCACATAAAGTGCTTGGACACTTTGGATCTCAAAGGACCACAGATTATATCCACAGATGGTACTGGTGGCCAAAACTTGGCCATGAGGTAGATGAGTTTTGTCGGATGTGTCCAATATGTCAGTCTACCAAGACTGACAACCAATGACCCAAGGGTCTTTTGCACAGTCTACCTGTGCCTAGACGACCTTGGGAATCAATCACAATGGACTTTGTGGGACCATTCCCACTGAGCAAAGGATATGACTATCTGTGGGTATTCTTGTGTCACCTCATGTTGATGATACACTTGGTACCAGTAAAAACAATAATATGAGCCTCAGAGCTTGCATCCAAATTCATAAAGGAAATTGTGCAATTGCATGGATTACCAAAGTCAGTAGTTTTCAATTGAGATGCAAAGTTTACCTTGATCTTTTGGCACAAATTGCACCAGATGCTAGGAGCGAAGCTCCTAATGTCTATTGCATTCCATCTGCAAACAGATGGCACCTCTGAAAGGGTCATTAGAAATGTAGTACAAATATTATGGGCAACGGTACAGCCTACCCAAAAGGACTGGGTAGACAAAGTACCTATGGTTGAGTTTGCAATAAACTCAAGCATAAGTAGCTCAAAAGGGTTCACACCCTTCAAACTCAATTATGGGTATATGCCTGTAATGATGCAGCACACCCAGGAGGGCAAAACCTCCACTGCACCAGGTATAAAATCATTTGTAAACCAGGCTCTAGAGAACCTGGAGATGGCACACAATGTCATCATTGAGAGTTGAGCAACTCAGACATACCATGCCAATAAGAAAAGGCAAGAAGGGACAATCCTTCAAGTGGGAGATTGAGTATATCTCTCCACCCAAAATCTAAGTATCCCAAAGGGACAAGCTTGAAAGCTTGTCCCCAAATATATCAGACCTATGAAGGTCCTAGAAAAGAAGGGTGTCAATGACACCTATATGCTGGATTTACCAGATGAGATGAAAGCAAGACACATTCATCTGATGTGCCATGTCAGGCTTCCATGCAAATATGAAATGAATGACAATGTGCTTTTCCCAAAATGGGATGCACAATCATTCTATGATGTTGGTATGACCAATGAGAAAGAGTGGCTGGTGGATGAGATAATCACCCATCAATGGACAATGTCATATCCCAGAAATCCTGTAAGTCCAACCCTGGCCCTCTGGACCAACTCCATTTCTGTACATACAAACTCCGGTGCATTCTCACTAGAGATGTGACCCCTGACCTTCGGACTCTGCCCATACAACTTACGATATGAGTTACATTCCATTCTCTGATCTCCGTAAATACTAGTCCCACTGCATGTTCTCCTCCAAACCTGTGTTCTGCTTAGAAACATAGCTCCGGCTTTATCTTACCTCCAACTCTTTACCTACAAACCAACTCCACCTCCATTACTAATCCTATGTACCTCTGACGTATATAAACTCTCCATTTCAGTTCAAATATCAACATAGTTTAACTCCTTCTCTCTGCTTGAGTCTCAAAGACTCTTCTCTGTACCCTCCGCTCGACTTGACATCTAGTACATCTTAAGTCTACCTCCGACCCTCAGTAAATTCCAGGACAACAGGACTCCTAACAAGGGTGCACCACACATGGTGAAGCCAAGTCCCATTCGCTAAGACAACTCCAGAGTTCTGGAGTTCATTCTCCCCTCGGAGTTTATCTGTACTTAACAGACAAGTAACATAATTGAGTTACTTGTTAAGTGGAATCTTGGAGATTCCACATGGGAGCTGAGCTCCAACTGCAAAGAACTTGAAGCTCTAGACAGACATCTAGAGCTTCAAGGCATGCAAAGTGTACACCAACTACCCTGGAGGGTACATAGTACATGGAAGCATACAAGACCTGATATTGGTCATAGTAGCAAAATGCTACATTTGCAGAAGCAAACGGAATGAATGACAAACAAAGTCAAACAAATAAAATTAAATTTAAAATTAAAATTAAAATAACAACAAAGAGAAATAATAATAGTAAAATAAATAAAAACAAACAACACAGCTTTCTGTCACTGTAGTTAGTTTTTTTTGTCAATCAGTTTCCTTTCACATGTCACTTTCCTTTTTTGAAATTTCACAATTTATTAGGTCACATCTCAGCTAATCTTCTCTTTCTTTCTTAATGCCACCTCACTTTCTAGTTGCACAGAGCAACATGTCTTCCAGTGATCACCATCACAAGTGTTCTCATTCTATCTCTTCAACCTTGTCTTGTTCCGGCTCATCTGGAGCGTCCACACCCTCACATGGCCATGCCCTTTTGCATGAAAGCACATCACCTTAGTTGACCATGGCAGTCATCACATGGTCAGCAGCAGTGCAAAACACTGTTGTGATTGTTCCTTATCACTCCAATGTGACACATGATGTGACAAGCATTGCAAACGCCCTTCCCTAGGGCTGTGGATTTTGCATCCACAACTGCCTCTAATCAGGCATAAACTTGCATGTGATGTATGCAATGATTATGTGGCACATCTCAGTGTCAGGGTAGCAGCTTTCTGCCCCGATATGAAGGATGCCATGGAAAACATGACTGATGACATTGCTGGTCTTTGTAGGTGCAAAGCCTACCAAGATTTAAGGGACCATGTCAATTGTCTCCATGATGAACAACATGAGCTCCTCACAAATAGCCACCTCAGAGGAAACAACATCCTTGTACCATCATTCTTGCATAATGAGGCCTGTCAACTTGAACAGGCCTGTCATGCTTCACTTGGCATCCCCATGGACAAGGACCAGCTGATGGCTGGTCCATCTACCAAATGGGATGCCCTGTTAACAAACCAACTGGCTCCACCAGTCTCTTCTTCTTTGTCTGGAGGGATGGTGCAGGCAAGTCCTGCTTATCCTTCCTCCAGTGTCACACAGGCTATGCCTGCTTCTTCCAGCAAAGGAAAGGGGAGAGAAATTCTCCCTGATTCTGAGCAAAGGGGACCTGTCCTTCCTTACAAGGACCTGACAATGATGGACATGCCAATCCTGGTTATGCTCCAAACCACCAAGGGAACAATGTTCCCAGAGTTTACTGGGACTGAGGTCCCTCAAGGTGTCCTTGTTCTGGGGGATGCCATGGATTCAAAGGATGTTCACACCTGCTTCATCAGAGTAGGGGATAACCTCTATGCATACCAAGGGAAAGCCCTTGCTAAAGCACTGCAAAATGCCATGCAGGGGTGTGCTCCCCCAACTCCCACCAGATGGTATTACACTGTCAATGTTAAGGTAGAATGGGGCATAATGGGCCCCATTTGTCTCATTAATTTGGCAGATAAAATCTGTGCACTGTTCCATGCAGCACAGTTAGAGCACAAGGGCAACATGCCCTTAGTTAAGCAGATTCAAGATCTGCTTTCATACCTCAACCTTTGGAGAAGGTACAAGAATCTGGGCATGAGTGAGCTCATGTAAGCAATGATGAAAGAATGGAGGCTCCCTGCATGGGCCTCCAAAAAAGCAAAAAAAAAAAAGGAATTGATGAGGAAGGTGGCATGAGGTGCCCATACATTTGTACCACTGCCCCCAGTCATTGCTATGGTGCTTTAAGAGCACCTTACAACTGATCCTGTCCAACCCAAACCTAGCAGGTTGAACATCACTCTGAAGCATAGCTCCTCCCCCATGTCCCAGATTAGTCTGGTGGACCCACCAATGGGGTCCAGTACTCCTCCAGTTCCACAGGAGGAGTCTTTCTTCAGGGCCCATTCTTCAGGGCCAATAATCCTTTCAGAAAAAAGACCTGAAATTCCCCATGATGCTCCATTGCTCAATGCCTCAATTAAGGCATGGATCAATTATATTTGGTGATACCAGCTCAGGTGCCCTCAACAGGAGCAGTGCAACATACTCCAAAGGGTGTTCCTGGGGACAATGGGGGTCCAGGTTGTCTGGGATGACCCTGACTCAGAGTTAAACCCTCCAAGCCCTTATCAAGTATGAGGGTTTCTCCTCATGGAGCACCTTGCTCCCACGTCCAGATGGCATGTAGACCATATGGTGTGGCAGCGTGAGCTGGCATGTCTACTACTGGTACCAGGGAGGTACTGTTCACTAATCAAATGGGCCAAAGTCAGGCCCATTACGAGACAACAATGCTGGACTGGCATGTTTAACAAAACAGCCAGAATGGCTGAAATTGCAGTGTACCTCACTGCCAATGGTGTCACAGTACATGATGCTAATGACCTGGTCATATGGGCACATCAAGTCACCCATGAGATATTGGAGTGGGTGGACTCCAATGGAGGGGATCAAAACCCTCAAATCCAGGGGATCTATGCCCCAATGAGGCAAGATCTCTGCCTCCCAACATCTCCGGATTTCGGTACCTACTCACTGAAGTGGTATGAAAGGGAAGTGCGCCAGCAAGGAGGGTGCATGGAGGATATTCCTCCCATGTGACTTTATGAGGAAGTCCTGAGAGACAAGTCGCTCATTACCCAATTCAGTGCAGCTCTCATCAGATATGACATACCACACATCTTAGGACCAGAGGTACCTGACACAACCAGAGGAGATTCCCCCATGTGTCAGGACCCATCTGGTCATGATGAGGATGATGAGGACCTATCATGCATGTAGGTTCCTCATCATTGGAGATATAACCCTTCATTGGGCAGGTAGTATAATGGGCATAACCCCAGTTATACTAAGAAGGCTTGACCCTCCAAATTCGTGGCTTGGATTGTTTGTGAGGCATAACCCTCACAGATATATATATACATATATGTTTCCATCTTTTTCTTTTTCTTTTTATTTTCATCCATACTGTTCCTTTTTTTTCTTTTTCTCTTCTTAAATACATTTGAGCCTATAACTGGCTCTAATGAGGGAGGGTGTTAGGGGCTGAATGTACAAATATATCCAACAGTACCTACTAGGCACATGTGATTCTAATATCACATGTGCCATGTCTAGTATATAAAATTTTGCCTAGTTACTTGTAGGGCATTCTACTTTTGTCTTTACACATCATCTAGTGAATACCATTTGGTATCATTCACTTGTGTGATTTTAAGGCATAGGATCCATCACCCCCTTACATTGGGGTTGTCATTTTTGAAATGGGATCATCAAGGGAAGCATTCTTGACTGCAAATATGAACCCCATGTTTTATTGTAGCTTTGGGGGTATCACCAAATGGGAAACCGCTTGAAGATCGATGACAGGCTGATGTCTATTGTAGGCAATACACTGAACCCGAACTCAAGGCACAAGGCTGTGTTGTTGTTCTGGAGGTGGAGGATGCTCTAGAGTTGCTAGATCTTGGACAGGTTCATCTAGAATACTGTTCTGTGAAGGTGCAGGAGATGGAGAACGCTGAGCAGGTCCTAGATCTTGTATAGGTTGATCTGGAATTTCCCTGAAAGCTGGTGATGGTGGACAGGAGGTAGAGCCTGATCCAAAGAGATTAGGGGATGGTACATCAGGGGGAGGAGAGAGATGTGATGGTGAAGAGTCTCGGTTGAGAAAAGGTCATATAATCATTAAAATCTTCAAGAGAGCCACCATCTTCTCACTTCCTACATTACAGTAGATTTTTTTTGTGTATTGAAGTGTCCAAATGAGCAAATTAGGTGGTGTTTACTGTACTTAGCTATGGACTGTTTTGAGTCTATGCATTGTAGCTGTTAGGGAGTGATTGAAAGAGATATGGAAGAGTGCTAGGGGGTTAGCCATAGAGAGGGGGTCTTAGACCTAAGAGGCTGAGGTCCTACTAGAATGAGGAGGGATGATGGGGCATGCAGCAGAATGTTACAGGCATAACTCAATGTATCTAAAAGTGACTCATACACAAAAAAACAGAGGCCACAAAAAAAGAACCCAGTGCTCTAAATGGCATGATCCACAAAACCAACCAAGGTTAGATGGATGTATGCGAGGATACAGGAAAAAGCTAAGCACCATGAAGTTGATGTAAAAAGTTGTGAATGTTAGCCTCTGCTCCCCAGTGAAATAGATCACCCTCCTCAAGGAATTGCATGTAACCCTCAAAGCTATGCAGGCCCAAATGGTTGAGGATGGCATGAGCAATCATGGTGGCTAGGACAAGGGTTGTAGATTCCTGCATTTCTTCACACAGTGCAACATAGGTTTCATGATACAAAACCATACCACAGAGCATGACCAAGGAATGCATGTACAGCCCTGAGGTTTTGTTCAGCAGGTTATTTAAAAGAAAAACAAGGCTCACTTCTCAACTTGGGCAGCACAGTGAGGGAGGTTACCAGCCTGCAGAGCATCTCCAAAGTGCCACGATGGGTGTCATTTGTGAGGAATTTTGCCCAAGTGTTAGCCACAAAGCAGGAGAGTTCTGTAAGGTGCATCATGTTGGGGCTGAAAAAATGCCCACCACAAGAAAAGCCAGAAACTGGTGTAAATACAGTATGGTGCTTTCCTGGGGGCATTATCCTATAGGTTTATTAGATGGGAATCTTAGAAAAAGAGTGTGGCTTACAAGAGGTCTCCTGCATATAGGTGGATTGTCTCTACCTTTAGACAATCCATGTAGTCAAGGAGAGAGTTGCTGTTGCTGCTGATTTCTGTAAGGAAATCAGCGAAAGTCTCTCTTTCAGCTTCTTTGATGTCCAGGATCATCCAGTTCTTGACACCAGACTGTACAATTGCAAACATAGCTGCACCCTTGGTGTTGTGATGTGGGTAAGTCATGATGCTGGTGTGATGCCCAATTGCCCATGAGCGCACAGTCCATACATTGGCTGGAATGCATGTCCCCATGGGTTGGGGCTAGGGTTTGTATCTGTGCCCAGCCAAGGAGCAGGCCATCATCGAGTTTCCTAGGGTTGTATGAGCAATGAACATAATAAAAAGCTTAAAGACCTACTCGAATGGCCAGGGAGGGTTGCACTGGGGGAGAGGGAATCCCAATGTGGTTGTGTTGACATGGGGGTCGAAGAATCCCTGCACCTGCATGTCTAAAGAAGCTGATGAGAAGATAATACAACAGCCAATGATATGGACCTACCATGGACCTGCACTGCTCTATGCAGGGTGACAGAGAAGTGCTTATCCAGATTGTCAATGGTGAATTCAAACCTGTGGGTGTCTATGTAATCACAGATAATGACAACCTTGATGCATGATAGAGCATATCAAGCAGCAATGAAGAGGTCATGCTTGTCAATTCCCTTGTCTAAAAAACAAACCTGTAAGCTGAATGGGGTGGCTTCTGGAAGTGTTGCCAGGCCAGTGATGTACTGAGCATCCTTTGTGAGGACATTATGGATACATCATTTTTTGTCCTGCTTGAGTAAGAATGGGAGCACAGTGAGCTGGCCATTGGGCCATTTGACTGTGGGTGCTCTAGCATCCACTTGTACCGCAAAAATACCGGTGACAAGGTCTTTTTTATGTGACTCGTTGGTAGTGGCACTGGGCCCAGCCTTGCTCATTTCCAGATTGCTTTGAGAATCAGAGGCAGCATAGAGGTTGGTTCTTTTGGAACATGGTGAGGGACAGTATGTGATGTACTTATGGAGACCTACTGTGGTAGTGGCTCACCAGCAGGGTAAGATGGCTTGAAATTTTTTGGAATGTCTAAAAGAAGGTAATGGTTATATAGATAAGGAGGGGTGAGGGTTAGCTTACAGGCATAGGACAAGTTGAAGGCATGACTCATGACTCTTCTTCTGGCTTTGTGAAATGGAGCCATCCTCAGTTGAAGAACTTTCTGGAAGAAACAATGGGCTGCAACATAGTTTGTGTTAAACAGCTGGAATCTCACAGCTGGAGTCCACTGTCAGAAACTGGATTGGAAGTAATGTAAAATGCAACATACCTGGAGTCCACTGTCAGAAACTGGAGGAAAGCGAAGACAGTGGACTCCAACTACTGTAGGAGTGAACAACAAACAAATAACAACAACAACAACAATGCACCACAATGTGCCACAATGTTCTAAGTATCAAAATGGAGTGCACAATCAATGATTCCAACACTCCCCCCTGATTGTGCAACTCTACTTCTCCCCAATCGGTCCAGTGCCCAGCATCTGGCGGAACTGTTGCACCTTAACTCAAGCCAATGGTTTGGTGAGCAGATCAGCAGGCATCTTAGTAGTTGGGACAAAAGTGGGTGCAATCTGGCCTTCATAACCACATCTCTGAGCCAATACCACCTCAAATCCAGTTGCTTCATCCGACTATGGTGTTCTGGATGTTTGGCAACCTGGATGGCTGACTGGTTGTCCATGTGCAGCGTAGATGGGCCAGGAAGCTTGAAAACAAGCTCCTGGAGCAGTTTGCACATCCAGACAATCTCCTTGCCTGCTTCACAAGCAGCAATGTACTCTGCTTCAATAGTGGACAAGGCAACGATGGGCTGGCGCTTTGACATCCAGGACACAACACCAGTACCAATCTTGACCACGAATGCACCAGTGGAACAACCTGAATCCTTGCATCCACCATGGCTGGCATCAGAATAGACTGTAAAGAGCTCAGACGTCGATGGATCAGGTGAATAGGTGATGCCATGGTCGATGGTGCCCTTGATGTAGCAAAACAGATGCTTGACAGCGTTCCAATGGGGAATGCCAGGATCTGAGGTGAAGGAGGCGAGCTGGCCAACTGCGAAGGCGATATCAGGGTGAGAAGCACAGTAGAGATACTGAAGAGAGCCAATAGCACCACCATAATCCACAGAGCGCATGAAATTGTGATCCTTAGCCGTCTTGGGGGTCTGATCACACAACAAGAACAATCCAGGTTCCATGAGGGTGGTAACAGACTTGCAGTCTGCCATGGCGAAGCAAGCGAGCATGTTGAGGCAGTACTGGCATTGGGGCCCTTGGACGACTTGTAGTACTTGCATTGGCAGTGCCCAGACTTCTCACAGAACGAGCAAGGCGTGTTGGGAAGGCATTTGTTGTATGGCTGCTGATTGCACACTGTGCGATCATTTAGAGTTGTGGCACATATTATTTGTGTTTATTGTTGTTATTGCTACAGCCTGTAAATCCTGCGAGTCCCATGTCACT
>JBBPQN010000290.1:0-19099 GCA_038092575.1 Boletus subluridellus | reverse complement strand
ACTGTGAGGAGTCTTCAGTGCAAACTTTACTCTCACTTGGGCAGGGTTCTTATGATCAGTACTAGCTGTTAATCATATCATGCCGTGATGTTTTAGACTTGATGACAGGACAATTCACACGGACCACTCGGTCTGAATTGACACCTTGCTGATCATGGACAATTGGGACGGGTTGATAAGAGCTGATGCAGATGTCCGATAACACTGGGTTATTGGGTTATCACCCTTTTGGGACGGAAGTATACCCCTGCACGGACGCTACTCGGGCCGATGATGATGCAACGTCGAGCACGTGCAAGACGCATGTTCAAACGTTCAATGCTAGAACCTCCCCCTCTTTGTAGTGCGTCACCCACCCACCTATCTATTCTTTGTCTCCCTTCATCCATTGTCCTCATACTGTACATAGCCCATGTCTCTAGTTGCCGAATAACAGCTACTCTCGCCCTACGAATCGACCAACGAAAGAAAGCCATACTACGCCCGCCGACTATCTCAGATCCACTCCAATCTCGTATCTCCATTTCCAAATCTTCCCCCTCGCCTTCATCGTGGTTAGCACCGTCATTCCCATCACACATTCAGCAACGTTCTGACGTAACTTGCGTACCACCTTCGTCCACCATATATTTGACCAATATATACTATTTATGGTTTACAATTCGCAGGCGGATTAATCACACCTGTCCGAGTAAACCGAAGTAGCAGCCTTACCTCCCGTTCCACTCAGTGAGCACACCACTGTAGGCAACTCCAAGTTCACGAATCACGTATCATGACTCCCACCATCTACAAAGATGGTGTGTGACGTTATTGCTTGACGACTGATTGCGAGGGGTTTGAGAGCATCCGACTCGGTAGCATAAAAAGAAGTTACTTAAGCGTCCAGTGGACTTTCTGATCAAAGTACGCACTATTCCTTTTTCGCGACCGAAGGCAGACTCGAATGTTCGGCTAACGACCCTCTACTCCAACCGGTGCATGCTCATCGAGTGGTTACCAATCGTGATCGGCTATGGTGTCGCCAAGCCATGTACATTGCGGTATAATCGCAGCTTCACGCATCTGTGTCAGATCCATCCGACTTGGCGACTGCGCATGTATCGCGCAGTCGCCAAGGATGGGTCTGATACGAAAGCACGAAACTGTGACCACACCGCAAATGTGGTACCCTGACACTGCACATGAAGTCGTCAAGAAAAGTAGATTGCAATTCAGGACCTACCTGCGATTGCTCTGTAGCCTATAGTATCACTCGTCCGCGTTGTGCATATGGACGCCGCAAACTTTTACTTGCCCTGGCTCACGAATCATAAAACAAGTGTATTCGACGTCTTGCCAAGCCCCCCGCAGAACCCGGGAGCCTGGATCAGCCCTCCCACGTCCATACAGGCCCGTGTGATCTGATGTTCTGATCGGGAACATCGTCCGGAGTTCTATCTTTCCCTTTGTTTGTTTCCCTCGAATTTGTTAGATCACCTTGCCCCGCCCCGTGTCTAAATCGGCGATTCCTCCTGGGATTATGATTGGCGCGCTTCCAACTCATCGTTCTTCCGGAATGCCAAGACAATGACTGGCACCGATCCTACAAATATCTACCCACCTCGACACACTCATGTCAATCTCAGTTCCCTCTGATCACACCCATGTCCACCGAATTCAGGGCTATTCGCAAAAAGCGAACATCTTCTGACGCTACGTCTTCCGACCCTGCCCCTGAGGGTGACCACCGCAAACGTCGTCGCAATCGTACCACACAATCATGCCTCAATTGCCATACCTCCAAGCGAATGGTATGTCACCTTGACAAATAGTGTCTACAGTGATAGATGTTCCTTTTTAGTGCGATCGAAAGCGTCCCTGCGGTCGCTGTACCCAGCTAGGTCTGGTACGCCATTCTGAATGATCACGTAGCGAGTTGTTGGGGCTCAACGCTCTCACAGACTGGGTTGTGTGTCTATGAAGTTGACGACCCAAGCCAACGAAGCAATGCCCAAGATGAGAGCTCGCGACTCCGTCAGAGAGTCGCTGAGCTGGAAGGTGTCATTCGTGAGGTAGGTTTGATACTGAATATTCATGAGGGACCTCTTATTTATTCAACCTTAGTTGAAGAATAAACCCCATCCTCGATGGGCGAAATCTGGATCCAGTCCAGATGAAGAGTTTGAGAAGTGCCATGCACGCGCTCGGTCTTGCTCTGCCTCAGAAGACTCCGTCGTGGAGGCTCGACTTCAGTCTGATTCGTCCCACCTTTCTTCGACGAATTCAAATGTAGATTCAAACGAAGAATCTTCGGACAACCAAACGCCGTCTCTACTTAATGAGACCCTTCAACCGGACTATCTTTCACCTTCCTTTTCGTCACCGGCTACAGGGAGTTCAGTACCCCTCTCAGCCTTACCATACTCTCCAAGTTTCGACATCCATTCTCCTGCGAGCATTCCGTCAACCGGTGTCGTGACTCCGACGGATGAGCATCCTCATATGCAAATTACGGTCGCAGAGGACCACGAGCTGACCAACGACATTGATCTGGCATCCTTCTTTATGTCATACCCTGGTTTACCGGCTTGCGATGAAGGTCTGGGACACGTTGACCACGTGCTCCGGGCCAACGTCCACAGCCAACACGTTGATCCTCATTCGATGAAATATAATCACGGACAAATTTTGGACGGTCATTGTGGCTGTCTCAACGAAGTCGCAAGCTACAACGTGGTACTCGAACTATCACTTCGTTTGCGCAAGGCTGCAGATATTCTCAGCCATTCTGCAAACCATCGTTTCAACAACGGGTGCCCGCTTAACCGGGGAATAGTGGACCTGGATACTTTTGCCACGTAAGTGATTCCTCACACCTCTTTTTCTTGGCAGTCCATCTAACGACACGGTAGGACCGCTCTTGGGAATATAACCACTTCTCCCAACGACTTTGGATCAGTGCAATTGCGTTCCCGGGCCAACACAGCACCAAGCTGCCCCATCCCTCCAACTTTCTCCACAACGAGTGGTATCCCACCCATCCGCGCGCCCGTTATTTCCCCGCCATCCCTCCGTGGCCTTCGGTCATGGAGCGTCACATCGCGGACTTCGGACCCTTCTATTTCATGCGACGAGTCTTTTATGAGCTGGGAACCATCGCGCCGGGGCTAAATTATCATGATGCTGTATCAGTTTTGTTATCCAGTGCTTGAGATACCCTATTTTGTAGTACTTTCCTTCTCTCCCATTCAGTCACTGGGAGAAAAGAGTAGACTCATGAGGCGCATTTTGTATTCCACGTATGTACAACACGAAGCAAGAACTTCTGACTTGCATTGTATTGTGGAGATGATCATGCTACAGCAGTCTCGGGTAATAATAATAATCCATGACTAAGCGTTGGCATGCAGGTTTCTCCGGAAAGCTTCCCGCGATGGTAGGTGTCATAATAGCCTTGGCATGGAATCGCGGCAAAGTCACCAAAATCTGCATGAAGATGTAGTATGGTTCAGCAAGGAAGCTCGATCAAACAATGGGTAACCTCGAATGGAATTCAGTTCGACGCATCAGCAAATCTGTATGTATGAAGATACAGTATGCCAGTGGTTCAACAAGCTAGACTAGATAAGGCAAGCTTAATCTTAAATTGATTTTGACGTTGTCACCCAAGAAGGGTCGGTGGGATTGACTTGGAAGCATGAGTAAGAATAGGCTTGTGAAAAGGGGCTGACATACATTACCATGCTTGCGAGCAATCCCGTTTTAGGGCGAGTCATATATCTATTCACCTGCAAAGAGCCGAACACCCGCGGAATCCAGAATAAGATGGTTGTTCGCTGACCGCGCCGAGGCCCGAGGTTTCGCGGGGTCTGGATCGAAGATGCAACGCGCTTGCCACAACTTTTTCATATGTCAACAGCACAAGAGACGACACAAGATATCCCCAGCGCCGTTTACTATCACCGATAGTTGCATAGTGCCATCTATACACACCGAAGACGCGCGGCGGGCCCCGGGAGTTGCCAACGATGCGAAAAATGGCACGGTATGGACCTGAAATTGTATCACATGTTAATTAACGTCTCAGTCGCGATCAATCAAAGAACTAGACATCTTGTTACCTGATGAGCTGGTAATGTGGAACAGTGGCAACCGTGGTATAGGACCTCTTAAACAAGCTACTTGCTAGGTGTTAACGATGGAATGATCGGCGTTTCATTGTTAGTTAGACGCCACTGTCCCACCTACCAGAATGGACTCGCTTCATTAGGCTTGGCCTTCGTGGCGCAAAACCAACCATGCCACGTTGAGGAAGGCCACAATATGATGACCCCCTCAGAGACTTGACATGATATGAAGATAAAACGGAAGTCAATGAGTCACCCTAGAGTGCGTGTTAGTTAGTCACTTGGTTCGTGGTCTAGACCGAAGGCAACGGATGGCTCCATACTGTTGTAGCGAGCTTAGGCCGCCGCGCCTCAGGCTTATCGAGCTCGTTCTCGGACCCGGCACAGTGGTGTGCACAAGGTACTACGTGTGACCACACACTCTGGACCCGAGCGTGATCAGGACGGTGCGAGGCAGCGCGTGAAGATAATGTGGTAGAAAGAACACACGATCGACTATCGATATCTCAAGGGGTTATGTCCGGCGGAATAACTTGTTATAGATAGTCTAAACTGATTGACTAAAAGTAATGCGGGATTCCCAAGTAACGGTAACTTTCCACGGAGGATAGATGACGAAAGAGGAAATTCGAACTGTTACAAGGGGTACTACGACCGACCTTGACCGAAATCACAAGTGTCTTCGTCCCGCTCCCATCGAAATCTACTACGTGTTCACGCTGAGCCCGCACCGCTTCTCGACCTCCGCTACGAACGCGTACGTCTCGGGGGAGTGATAAAACGTGTCGATGAAAATGAGGGGCGGCCGAGCGGCGGGCGTGGGTGCAATTTTGGAGAGCATGTCGATGGCGATGAGGCCTGCGGCAGCGAATGTGGTGGTTTGGTAGAGACAAGTGAGGGACCGGGTATCGCGACGAGGGTCTCTAGAGGGAGTGCTCGAGGGAGGTGTCGAACGTGAGCGATGGCATCGTGGTCGAGTCAGAGGGCGGTTCAGGTTATGGGAAGGATGTGATCATAGTTGACAACGGCGGCGGTTACTGCTGCCACGGTGCATAATGTTTTAGAAGATCGGCACTACGTACGGAAATATTATGTAAGCACAGGTATGTTGCCTGGATTCTGGAATGTGGAGTGCCGCTAGTCCGGCCAACGTCCCACTTGCATTGTGATTTCATCCTTTCTACTTATACGAAGAGCCAACGAGGTATCGGTATTTCCTTTTTTTTATACCTAAGTACGGTGTAGAAGTTGGCCAAGCTAGTTTCCAGCTGTCTGCAACATATCGACTTTCCTACGGCAAACTACTAGAAGGTATGCCTTTTGAAGGCTAACTAGTAACTAGAAACAACTGTCTTGAAAGAACAGGATCGTTGTGCATTTCTCGATGAGCCAGACCTCATCTCAGCTGTTTCGTCAGCGTCACATTTTCCGATTATCCAGGCCCCGGAAGCTACAATGACCGTCCGTTTGTCGCGTCTTACTTTCCTGACTTTCTCGAAAAAAATATAAGACCACCTGCTTACCTTTCCCAGACTCACCTTACCGATTTTCCATGCCACCGAAAGTGTTGCAAGAATAATGGTACGACTTCGGTACGGTGACGGATGTCTTCTCCCTTGATGACTTATGTGATGTTGCCATCTCGATCAGTTGTCGACAGCTTTTGTCTGGAAACTGCCTTGGTCCACAATTTGGAGGGTAATGCCCATTAACGTTCTGTGTATATTCCAGGGCAAAAAGCGTTCACGACCGAGCCACAGACCGAGTAACAACGTTCGCTGGCTCTGGTATGGAGTGGAATATCGTCCTTCAGCATCATCCCCTTTCCTCGTGTTAGTACAGCTTTCTGCTCGTCAGAATTTAAAAACCTCACTGTCACTAGAGTTCACATTCGGGCTTGAAGCTAACTGAACGTTGGCATAAATGGCTACATCAAAATTTCCCCCGTTGTTCCAGAGACAAACGACCCGCGAAAAAAGGCTACCTCGGTACAGAGCTGCCGCCAGTCCATCGGGCTCCTACATAGTTCGGTCAAGTACGCGATTCATCTGGGGTAACTCGGTTCAATAGGCGCGCCCGTATGTAAATTGGAATGCTCGGTTGCTCTGCTGGCCGCCTTTGCTCCCGGCTGTCATTGAAGTGCTTTCGACGTTTACACCCGAAGTATCGTCATCAATTGTGTCAATACCGGTCCACAACATCGCCGATCTTGCAGGGTTCTTGATATCATATTTTAGGTCAATTGTGCAAGCCAGCTCCGTCTTATCTCCATCGACATAAAGGGCCTTGTATTCACCCATGAAGCGAACACGTCACAGTGGAGCTGAGTCTGGTTAGCAACGATAGGGAGTCAATGGTTTTCATCATGAGACTTACGTTCGACCTCGGTTCCAGGTTAACTTTCGTATAGGGGATCCGAACAATACGCGATTGGTGAAATCGTGTCTTCTGTGCTAATAGATCCGGACCCATCGATAGAGTGCGATCACAGGGACCCGGAACATGATTGGTTTGCAGACTCTAGAAAGATTGCGAGAAGTAACATCATCCCCGTTGAAATGAGGGGACCCGTCGAAGATTGTCAACACAACCACCGTCAAGCTGAGCCTCGTGAATATTGGAGATATTGGCCAGTAGTGCCCGTCAAAGCTATTCGCATCATAATGAGTAGTAGAGCGACCATGAAGTCTACCAGCTAAGGGCGAATGTGCGTCACCGGCATCAGACATCCTTTCGATGTATTTTGGTTAGTGTATATCAGACACTTCTTCTCTGTCGAGGATACCGCTGATATGCTTTTACTGTGAGTTACAGGTTCCATCCATTGGCTTGTGGGTTTGGACTTCCCCACCCCTGTTGGCCACCCCAAGCGCTCGTACCACCACCTGAGTTCGGGCTGGTGCTTCCTCCCCAGGCGTTCTGAGCAGGGCTTGTACCCCAACTCGAACCTCCTCCGGAACTCGCTGCCGGGGTCGCACCCCAACCACCAGTATTTCCGCTGCTATTCTGCGCGGGGCTTGTGCCGCCTCCCCAACTCGCAGCACCACCCCACCCACCAGTGGCTGGGCTAGCAAACCCAGCGGCAGAGGCAGCCGGGTTTTCCCATCCCGTAGGTTGACTCCACCCAGCACCAGCGCCATTCACTGCCGAATCCATTTCCCCTGACACATCCATGTCTGAAGGTGCTTTAAGGCCAAGGATCAAGTTTGCCAGCTTTGTTTGGAGTTCCGCGAGACCCTGCAGAGTTTTACAATAAGTCTTTATTAACCTTGCAACTACGACTCACATACCTTCATGATGACTTCCTGTGGACCTAAGCTCCCGTCTGTTTCAACCTCGAAGTAGAATTTACGTGGTTTCGCATTGAAGTCAAATACTTCATCATCTCTTGGAGGCTCTTCCTCCTTTGCATTTTCGCCTACAGGCCACTCCGCCCGTACATCGCCTTCGTACCAGTATGTTGTATGTCTCAGCTTGTTGTAAGGATCATATTCGAAAGCGACAGCAGAGCATGGCGACCACTTCGCATGTTCTTTCGCTATGCCCTGTCATCATGCTATGTGAGACGCCTATGTAACATTCAACGCGCGCACCTTCTTTGCCACGCAACGCAAGTGCAATTCTTGCCCTTTGCGCATCTTACAAATCAAAACTGGAGGTAACGATGGGTCGTCTGCCAGGACGTGATAATGAGAAGGTCCGTTGAGAAAGATTGAGCGACGCACTCTTCCCCACTGGGTAACCAAAGGCCTCTCCTCGTTTCGTCAGCTCTTCGCCTTCCGTTATCACCTCTGACGGGCCAGCGTTCGATGTGAATTCAACCACTTCAAGGTGATTACTTGTGACTTCGAAGGTCTTATTGTCGTTGCACACAACATCCATCCTCAGCTCGATCGCACAGTATTTGCATCCCGCCAAACAGGTACAGTCCTGAGCATCGCCAGAATGCGTCACGACTATTACTTTCTCAACCCGCGGGATGTGAGACGTACTCTTGTATAGCGCATGCCCTCATCGCAATTTGCGCTATTCAGTGGAATCATGCCGAGCCGATGGGCAATGAACTCGTCTGGCAAGACTGTGGTGTTGGCGTGAATCTCAACCATGTCGATGGCTAGCTCGGGTTTTAGTATTGCACACAGACTCTCTGGGCACGTACGAACCGACTGTTGGTATGTCCGCCATGACCACTCTTCGGATTGAGTTTGCAAATCTACCATGAATGACAGGTGAATGTGGATGGCTGAGTTAACACAGTGCGTTGTACGTACGCCAGGTCGACATTCTCCAGCACAAAGTTCACTCGGTCCCTCTTCAAGTCGCGTATCCGCACGACGGGTTCAGTGTCTTCAAAAGATTGCATGACAAGCAGTTCGAAATGACCAACGGGAGTAGTACTACTATGTAAGCTAGTAGAACAGACCGGACCCCAAACACCGCACCAACCAAATAACCGCTCCAAGTTGTAGTCGTCACAACTTCGCCGTGGTCTTATTCTCCTCATCACGAACGCGGACGACCGCTTTGCCCCATGTCTCTCTTCTTTCCAGCGCGCTCAAGCCATCCATTGCGCTGGCTAATGGATATACTGTGGAGTAGATGACTGGTTTGACTTTACCCGACGAGAACAAGCTAGGAATCAGCCAGTCAGTCATCACAGATACGTGATGGTGAATTACGAACTCTAGCAGTTCCTTCCACACGACAGGAATTCGGGAGGGTTCTTTATCTGGAATGGACGATTAATGCAGCATTCAATTCCACGGATCACAGTTCTGTCACACACGTGCGTAGAGCCCCCAATGGAGTCCCATAATACTGATGTTTTTCAGCAGCACCAAGTTCAAGGGCAACTAGCGGTCGTGGTGAGTACCCAATGGACCCTGGCACGGAGATAATGTTACATTTTCTATCGGGCCTGCGGCAAAACCGATCACCAATGCTCTGCCTTTAAACGCTATACATTTCAACGAGTCTTGAAACGGTGTCAAACTCTGACCACAGAGAGAATGCGGCCCTACATACCTTTTATCCGGCCCACGGGATCGAACACGACGTCAACGCCCCTACCCTCAGTAATCTGCAGCACTTGCTTCTGCCACTCCGACGTCGTGTAGTCAACAACGTAGTCCGCGCCTCCATACCGCTTGCATATGTCAAGTTTAGATTGTGAGCCAGCAGCGGCAATAACTTTGGCTCCCAGTACTACGCATTGTGAGCGGGTGACAGGGCTTAAGATATGGAAAGGGTACCTTTAGCCAGTTGCACAGCAACGATCCCAACTCCTCCGGCTGCAGCGTTTACAAGGATGGTCTCGCCTACGGTACCATCCTGAATTAGCCATCGCTTTCCTAGACACGCACGTTCTGCCTAACCTGGCTTTAGTTCTGCTCGACCCACAAGAGCCTCGTAACTCGTCGGCCAAGTAATGTAAAGGCCTGTGGCATCGTCCTGAGAAAGACTAGCGCTTCGAAAACAACAAGACATACCTGCCCCCTGGTCGAAAGTGAGGTTGTCAGGGAGGGGCACGATTGCTCTCCACTTGACAGCTATTCGGTCCGCAAGTGCGCCCTGTGCACTACCGAATACCCTATCTCCAGGTTTTAAGGGGCAACCTTTTGGGATTTGGGAGGTGTTTGCTATCTTCCCGGCGAATTCCGCACCAAGCGTGAACGGAAAGGGGGGTTTCACTTGATATTTACCCTGGGCTTGTAGGATCTGTCGATCGGAGAATGCGTCAAGTCTGATGCGCATACAGTGTGCAAGATACGTACATCGAAAAAATTGAGGCCTGCAGAATACACGTCCACGAGAACGTCCTCCGGTCCGGTCACTGGCTCTGGAGCGTTATGCACGAGGGTAAGGTTAGAAGGATGCTTCCACTCTTTGACCACATAAGCTCTCATAGCGAAAGGGCACTGTGGCTATTGTTCAACTTGAAGGATGTTCGTCAGGTGCAACTGCACAGGAACGAACACCACAACCCAACACAGGAAGCGTGGCAGAGAGTCGGGGAGTCCGGGTAGCCGGTCGGCGCGTCTCGACCCTCGGGAATCAACAACTTTAGATCGGGCCCTGCGACTCGCCGAAGACAAGATAACATGGAATGCTCAGTTGCGGTAAAGCTATGCGTAATGTAAATACAAATATGATGCTTCTACTACATGACTCGGGGTCATCTACTAAACGTGATCCAGACAAGTGTACATGTTTATGCGAATCCAAAGCCTTCTCCCCCTTCGTTTATTGCTAGTAAGAGCTGTTGTCGCAGCATCTCATAGGAAGAATATTGCGGCAAATCGATCTGGTTGAAACCTAACATGACGGACATCAGCAACTGATCCATCTTGGTCAGCGAAGGAACTCACATGT
This sequence comes from Boletus subluridellus, assembly GCA_038092575.1. NCBI lineage: Eukaryota > Fungi > Basidiomycota > Agaricomycetes > Boletales > Boletaceae > Boletus > Boletus subluridellus. The sequence goes on along the minus strand of JBBPQN010000290.1, from coordinate 8,618 downwards.
GTGGGCTTGAGGAAGGCGATCCGGATCCCCGTAGGCACGATGGATTGAGAATCTTTGAACTCCTTGCACCCCTTGGAGATCGACGAAACCATTGAGAGGGACACGCGAAGTGCCAGTCGCAAAGCTCAACACCTTGGCCCTTTCTTCACGGTTGAACGACTTGAGAGCCCTCCACCACCAGACGATAACAGGGTCCGAGCTCGTGTATCCGTTGTATTCCGTCGCGGCTCTCCACTCGTCGACGTCAATATCAGGAGTCCCGGAGATGAGTAACTCAAGCTCTTGTTCGTTGAACTGGAAGTGAAATGAGAACTCTCCAATGCATGGAGCATGCGACAGCTTACGATAGTAATGAGGTCCTTGGGAATGATCTCGTGGAATCCAGCAACTAGATTCTCGATTTGCTCGCTAATGGAGGAGTACAGGCGGAAATTGGCCGAAAGCTGTACAAACTCCCGCTTGTTTTCCTGTGTGACGGGGATGGATTCACCTCCTGACTTGAGTGGGAAAATTCGGTTCCTTCCAAACTGTGGGGTTTAAAGAAATTGAATGACGCAAAAATTCGCGGATGAAAGTAGCGACAAACCTCGTCCGCTTCAACACTGAACGTCAACTCCAACAGCGTGGGATCATTCTCCAAAATCCAGCAGAGTGAATTGTAGTATTCTGGATCAACCCACTCGACGTCTCGATAATCGACCTGTTTGCCAAGGAGCTGTCGGTACAAACTCTTTGCAAAGTATGCATCTAGGAGCCGCCCGTCGTATATGGCTTTTCCGATGACCCGACCAACGAACTTGAAGAACGATAGATGCTCCGGGTTGACCCAGGAATTCTTGTTTGGTTGATACGTCAGTCTGTCGGCCGCGCATGGCTGGAAGAGTGCGTTGTTGGGATCAAACATCTGGCGTGCAAGGATTTGGAACCATTCTCTCGTGACACCACCAGCGTCCACGCCTTCTTCATCGTAAAATCGGACGCTAAGTTTGCCATACTTGATTTGATCGCCAGTCTTCCGTTGGAGGTATTGGAAACTGTCCTCGAATACACGTGCACGGCGAACATTGAGCTGTAGCGTGCTGTAGTGTTCGCGGGATGCAGGGCGACGGTGAAGCTGCTGTGTGAAGTAGTTCCGTTTGTTGTCGAAGTCCAGGACACGTGGATTGTGGACCAGAAGTGAAAATGATCCACTCATTAGTGAGGGATTGTTGCGGACCATCACGTTGAGGATCTTTCTGTGAGCATCGGTGAACGTGACGAAGAGATCCTCCATCGACTCTCTGGCGGTCATGGGCGACCTTGGGGATGCAGACGCCTTTATCGTCCTCGCTGCGCCTCCGGCAGTCGACTTTGGGCCCACGTACTTGCACACTACCATCAAAGCCTCGATCAAGGGTAGCAAGACGGTGGCGACATGCTCCGTATCGGGCTGAGCCTCAACGGTAGCGAGGCAATCCCCGAGTCGCCGCCAGAGTGGTGTGAAGCGGAACGATTCGTAGATATTCTGCACCTTCTCGGCATCCTGGCTCTTGCGAGTCTCGTCCGTCAGGGGTCCCACTGAGCGAGGGGTGTACATATAGTCCAACGTCTTCAGGATACGCAAAAGTTTGGTTTGATCAGACGACGGAGAAGAGAACTTGGACGCTACAGAAGACGCAAGAATCTCTCGAGTGGGGTTTTGCAGGGATACCCAGAGGTGGTTGAGGTCGGCGAGAACATTCTGCCCACAGTCTTGTGCCTTAGCTTTCAACTCCTGTGCAATCACGTCTCGAGCGTCAGGAATGTGCGACAAATTTTGTATAAGGGTCAATGATTGCTGGAACGTGCGCGCAGAGCACTCGCCAATCGTCAGGATGTTGACGATGAGACGCAGCACTGAGTGCGGTATTTGAGGGGGACTAGCCAGTAAAATCCGTTCGTCGGGTTGCTCGCCAGCAACGTTTTCGTTTTCATTCTTGTTCTGGTCTCCCTCTGCTCCCGCTGTAGCGCTTGGTTCTTCGGGTCGAGGTGCGTCTGGGACAGTGGGTAGCGATGGTGCAGATGAGATAGTGGAAGCTGGTTCATTCGAGCTCGCTGGTGCTGCGGTCGCGACAGATTCCTTTTCTGACTTCAGACTAACCAACGGCTTGGTAACGGTAGAAAGTAATGAGACGACCGAATCCATGATAGATGGCGTTCTGAGCAGCGACTGTCTGTCCAAGAGACCAAGGAGGAGAACGATTGGATAGTGGGTTTGGGGTGCTTGCTTCTCCTTTCCTTTGCCCTTCTTGGTGTTCACCTTTCTGAGTCCGATAGGTAGCTCGTGTTCGCTCAAGAAGAAGAGGGATGATAATTCGTTAGCGCTGACTATGAACGCCAGTGCTTCAAGGCAGCGCTGAGCAACTAGGTCTGGGACAGATTCATTCTGAAGATTGGTGAGAGTCGCGGAATTGTTGAGCTCGGGTGCCTTTTGTTTACCGTGAGCCTTGGGGGTTTGTTGACTGGGTGTCTTTGGAGTACGCGTAGACATCTGAGCGAAGCTTTTGTCCACGGCGGTGAGGTCGCCTGGTCCACTTTGCAGTATGCTAAGAAGAAGATTGAAGAGCTCCGTTCTGGTTTTGCCGTTCTCGCAGATGTTGACCAGCACTTTAAAAAGGAGATTCTTCTTCAAGACCTGAGGGAAGAAGAGGAGGCGAACGAGAGTGGCCACCCCAGTTTTATCAAGGAGCTGGATAGCATCCCTTGGTACAGGAGCTTTACGGGGTGGGAGAGGCCGTGAAGTCGCCCTATGACCTCCACGCGTTGCGAACGTAAACCTGCGTGGGTGCTGAGCCTCTTCGCGGTATGCGCCCGCTTCAGCGACCATGTAAGATGGCAGAGATTGCAGAAGACCTTCATCCGAGTCCAAAAGAACGACTTGTCGGAGGTGTGGATCGAGACTGGCTATGAAGCTGGCTGGATCAATGTCGGCCGCAACTCCGGGTACAGCAGTGTCGTTGGCTGTCGCTGGCTGGGTCTGTCGTGTCTGCTCCAGCCTCTCCTGTTGGATGAGTTCTGCGCGAATTTCAGGGGGTAGAGCATCAAGGAATTCGGGGCTGATCTGAGAGTCGGCAGGTCGCTCTATTCTTGCAGCGCGTTGGTCACGAACGTGTTGATTAATAACTTCTTCTCGGATATCATCTGGCAGCGCCTCTAAGAATGTCGGGTCTATGCCCATGTCCGTGATGTCGACCTCGCTGCCATGAATTATGACAGTTAATCTCTCTTGGACCTGGGAAGGCCCCGCCACCTCTGCCTGCGAAACAGCAGCCACCGGTTCAGATGGAGGTACATCGCGCATCTCGACGTCACTGGTGACCGAGTCTGTGACAGGAGTTTGTTCTGCGTGCTCTTGAACTGGAGCTGTGGAAGGTTCCGGTGAGGTCGTGGCTGTGTCGTCCTTTGGTTGCGCGTCCACGCTTTCAGTGGCCTCAGCTTCTTCTGCTGCCGATCGCTCGGCCTCACGCTGTTTAGCTTCTTCCTCCGCCTTCAGCTGCGCTTGTCGCCTTTGCTCTTCCTCCTTTGCCTTTGTTGCAATGGCGGCCGGTAATAACGCAAGTACGACATGGTTGCCTAGCCGGTTGGCTCGTTCAGATACATGTTTGCCATTAACGGTTTTGGCCTCCTCGGTCCACCTTTGCACCGTGAAAAGAGGATCGAGGCCACGAGTGTCAGGAGGGCTTTCACTTTGTCGAGGAATGCGTTCCACTCTGGGACCAGAAGGTACACCTGCAAGTCTCTGCAAGTGGATCATGCCCTGCTCTATGCCGGCTAGGGCGGCTGGAGCAACATCGACACGAATTGTCTCGCGAGTACCACCAGAACGATTCATGATATGCTGGAAAACTTGAACAGCATCTCCCCCTATGATATCCTCAATCGACTGGATGAGTTCAGTTTGAAGGTTATTCCCGCTTCCTCGTTGCTGCCGTCGGGAACCACGAGAGAGAGCTGTCGAAGTGCGATTACTGCCAATCGATGCATCCAGAAGAAGAGGATGAACTGTCGCTTCGCTTGGTGCGGATGGTGGGTTTCGAGCTCGGCCGAAAACCTGAGCGTCATCGGCGCCTGAACGAAATCGCGTAAATATTTCACCTGAGATTCACGCAACTGATGGTCACTCACCACGTCGGCGAGATATGAATGGATTTATTTCTCTCCCCTGGACTTCAATTCCGTCGACGTCGAAAGGCTCCGAGTAGGCGAAAACATCGTCGTTAGCACCACCCACAGGGGCAACATCCCGAACATCAACAACGCCGACATCGCCTCGGAATCTGCCCAAGTGTCAGTCCTGCATTATACAGCTCACAATCAATAGCCGTACTCTTCCTCGTCAGACATGTCTGGCTCATCATCTTGCTCAGCGTGAATCACATTGACATGTTCTGTATTGAGAATCAATATCAAGCGGAAAGAAAATTAATAAGGTGGGCTGACCTCTCCCTTCGTCCTCGTCGCCTTCGTCACCGTTTTCGTCTTCTGCATCCCCTTCATCACCTACGTCCTTCAAAGTGTTTTCAAGTCAAACCAGCGTTCAGCGAATAACATAGACCAGACAAACCTGCCATATCATGTCCTCGTCAAGAATTTGGTCAGCGCCGTTGATGGCAGCAACGCCGGCTTCTCCATCTTCATCATTCTCGATCAGATCTGCTTCCTCGTAGTCTTCATCTTCATCTTGCCATCCATCACCATGAGATTCATCTTCATCCTCTCCATCCTCTTCTTCCGCGTCAACTTCATCGGAATTAGAAGTCGCTTCGCTGTCGGTTTCGTCCCCATACTCCATATCAACGTCCTCTTCCTCATCTTCGTCTCCTTCATCCATCTCGTCATCTTGCACATAGTTGACATCTTCCATCTCCTGTTTCAAAATCATCAGTCTCCATCACAATCGGCAGCTACCGTACTTACACCTCCAAACCTACATCGGAGGGTACCAGGTAAGAAAATTCATAGGCAAAAATTCAATGAGAGACACCCACATTCCAAGAGCTGAATGGCGGTACAAATCAGGGGTTTCTTCGCGTTCGGCATCTTCAGCGTCGATATCCTCCTCTTCCTCGTCCTCTGACATCGATCCGACACTCTGACTCTTTCCCTCTGTGCCATCCTTGGACTTCTCTGACGCTCGACTCATCTTAATAGCGACACGAGTTCTGAAGATATCCTCAATGTCGTTTCCCTTGACGGGAAAACGTAAAAGAGCTTACAAATTCTCCAATGGCCGAAGAACAGATGCGACCAGGTTGCGAATATTTGGGAAGTTCAGGTCGACTTCACCAAGAGCGTTAGTCAACGTCGCGACAAAATTCTTCTCCAGCATGATCTTCGCAACGTGTGTCGTGCTTTCTTCCACTGGCTTTCTGGACCCATTGTTGTTGAAACGCACAGTCAACAGGCGATTGCACAAGTCTGTCAATGCGAGGAGGCGACCATATTTGGCACCCATGCTTTCGGAAGGCAGGGTTTCCTTGATAGCCCTGCTGATGGCATCAAGGGTAAACTTGCGGATCGAAACCAGATCTGCAGGAACCTCCTTGGTCTCGGCGCCTGGCGAACAGTCGATGCAAAGAGCTACAAGGACCGACATGGCCCAAGTGCACAGATGCAGCCTGGCTTTAGCATCGGGCTGGGCGGCAATCGTACCATATGTGACAAGCTCGGAGAGGAAGAACTGAAGAACTGCTGTCCTGTACTTCCCGTCTTTCGACGGTGTCTGTTGGCGCTGCTTCTTGGGGTTATATGACAAAAACGCAAGCTTGCATGCGTCGTAAGAGAATAAGAGTTCAGAAAGGCATTGCATGAGGAAGCAACAGTGAGCGTAACGTTCTTGTTCGCTCGGGTTGTCGGGGTGAACCATCGGGGTCTGGGTGGTCGCTTGCTCGGCGAGTACTGCTGGAGTGGGCTGTTGTCTGTTTAGTTGAGGCGCTGCATCTGCGGAACCATCGGAAGGTTTGTAGGTCCTCATCAGCTCGCCTATGAGAAAGTGAACCACTGATTCCAATGCTTCGTTTGATGGCGCGCGAGGAACATCTGTCGGCGAATCGACTTGCATATCCGTTGGTTTTGGACTTTCTTGATTAGCTGGTGCAGAATCCTCTGCAACTTCGGGCTTAAGACAGAGGTGCTGGATCGCAGAGTAGGGTTGCTGCAACTGACAGGTCGACTGAATAACTCCGATGAAAGATTCGGGGTTTCGCAATGCGACTGCACTACAGTTGCGAACGAAGCTGGAGACATCGACAATTCTCGTACGAGGCTGAGAGAGGAAGCGCTTGATCTCCTGGCGCATAGTACCCTGTAAAGTGTGCAGGTCCTCCGCAACATGGCGGAGAATGATGGCGATATAGGAATAACTGCCGGCTCCCCCGTGGACTTTTAGGTGCTTAAAGACGAGGGAGATTCCGTCTCGTTTGACAAACTTGGACGCAACGTTGTGGTCGCGCGAAAGGACGACTAGAAGGCGCAAAGTCGCTAAGAACTCGTCACGAGGTAAGTTGGGTAGTGCGAGTAAACGGACGCAAAAATCGAAGACAATCGACCGCGCGTCAGGGTACGGAGGACCAAGCTTAAGGTCTTGTGGAACGATGGGATCTCCCTCCTTCGGGAGAACAATAGGAACAGGTTGATCGCCAGTGTTGAGCAGAGCTTCCGTGACAAGGAGATGAGAGGCGAGCCATTTTGGCGTGCTGTGATCTGGTTCCATCGTACTTGAATTCGAGAGGAGTAACGCAAGAAGGCAATCCATGAGGTTGCGGCCAATACTTGGTTCGAGCGTGGGGCATTCCGATAACACGAGTGCTAGTAGTCTGCATCTCGTCGCTAGGGGTTCTTCTTTCACGTCCAACGCGCGAGGTGAGTATTCCTTAATGTCGTCGATCAAGGAGCGAATGGACAGTTCCTGTAGATCTGGAGAGGGGCGCAAGAAAGCCTTGTGAACCTCGAATATCAACGACGGGTGCTCGTCAACAAGTAACAATGCCTGTCGAGTCAAGCCTGCCTTCAACGGCTCGCGGGTTACATTCAATTCCTGACGCAACTCCTCCAAACTCTTTCCCTGTTCTGAAGAAACAGGCGCGACTGAGGCTTCGGGTGGAGCGGATGATGCGACTTCTTCCGATTCCATCTCTTCATCGCGAGTAGTAGACTCGTCCGCATCTTCGCCAGTAGATTCAGCAGGTTGTTCGGGACCTTCCCCGGCTTCATTCTGTTGTGCGTCGGACTCTGGCTCCGGGTCTGGAGGAAGGGGGAATGGGTGTGAAAGAAGTAGATCTGCGGCTGCGGTGACATTGTTATGAGTGCGTGCTAATGCACGCTCGGCTGCAGAGCGAGGGAACCCCATGTCTGTTAACTGACGAATACGGTTCTCGTCAGGCCCAGTGTTCCGCATATGCAAGCCAGCAGCGATCCCAATGGCAGAGCCTGCACCAGGAAGACCGTCTACTGGAGGTTCGCCCTTGAGTTCCTCATTTTCTGCGGCGGTAAGTTCAAGGACAAGTTGGACGACAGATTTGACCAGCGTTAACGGCGCGGACCGGAGCCACGACGATTCCCAAATTCTTTGAAGGACTGGTGCGCTCGCAAGACGAAGTCGGACGAGAAAGTGGTGGGGTTCGAAGTAATCAAGATCCGTGTCCTTTTTGTCGCGAGTCATAACCAAGATAGTCTGCCCGGACTCGAAGAGAGCTTTGGAGGAAATGAGGGGGTAAAGAAGGTGGAGGACAATCTTTAACCCTCCCTGTGCATGAACCAATTCCTGCACCATCGGTTCGGATCGTTCCTCCAGTCTCACATTCGTAACGCTTTCGATATAATCCAAAAATATCGAACATATGTCGAATATCGTCTCCACGCCCCCGGCGCGCTGGAACGAAAGAAGCAGGACCGTGTGCAGTGTATTTTGCATGGTACGTTCTAACAGACTCGTTAGGGCCAATCTCACAAATGGTCCGCTGAAATTGCCCACCGTCCACCAACAACACAGTCATCAAGCCGAGCATGACACTATAGTAATCAAGACGATATAGGTGGTCACCTGAAATTGCCAGTCAATGATCATGTTAGACGCCGCTACCTAGATTTCTCACCAACGATCCCCACCTTGAGGTGGTTAATCATGATGCTTGCAATTACATCGGAGGCAGTCAGTATCTGCTTCTTTTGCACGGGATCAGGGTTTCTTCTGGCGTAGAACAATTTGACGATCGCTATCGAACACCAGGTGAGATGATACCAAACAGTTCTCGGGTGATGAGCACGAACATTGGAAGAATGGCGCAAGTGCACTCGGAAGGCCGTGAGTGAGGTGTTTGAGTGCCTTAGCATTCTTGTCTATGGGAGTTTCCTTCCTCAAGGGTAACACAGACGTTGGCGAGGACCTGGCACCCGAGGATTCCGCCGCAACACCATTGGCGACGACGCCAAAACTCGTTGGCTCAGGGAGTGAAACAGAAATGTGACTGGGTGACCTCTCAAGGGGTGAGCCATGCCCGCTGATCCCAAGCTCGATTCCCTTAGAAGCAATGTGGGCCTTGAAAAGGATGTTTTCCCAGATCGATGCACGATGCAGAGCACCCATATCCATTACCACCTTG
>JBBPQN010000289.1:0-19109 GCA_038092575.1 Boletus subluridellus | reverse complement strand
TCGAAGAGTATACACTCGACGCTAGTCACGGTGGGACTAGTCGTACATAGAATCTTCCGCTGAACGGAAGCTAGGCTATAGGAACTAGACACTCGTTGGTGTCATTTGTTACACGGTTGTAACACACTCGACTCGATCCCAGTTGAGCAACTACAGCCGACCAGCATCGTCACCCACCACAGCTGGGTCCCATTCCTAGCACCTCCTCCTCCACCATGCATAACCCACCCATGGTCCCTACTCGCTGCTACCACTGTAGCTCCTTCGGACATTATCACCCCTATTGTCCCTGCTACAGATGCCCTGTCTGCTGTGTCCTTGCCAACGTTGCAACTACTGCGACAAACTCGGACATCTCATGGAGCAATGCCCCCTCCACAACTTGAACCTCTCAGCCATTGATTGGGACCTCACCAATTACAAGGAAAACAAGGGAGATCGTGACTGAAGAACTGTCTGAGATGGAACTTCAGACATACACGGAGGGTAATGTTATGGTTGGTGATACCCCCCCATCTTTTTCCCCTACCATTCCTTTGGACTATCCCAGGTTGTCCCTTTGGGATGATATCATCGCTTCCCTACAGGAGTATGCAGTGTCAAACACTGCATTCGAGGACAGCCTCCTTGATCCGTTTCCTCCTGACACTACCTCCTTTTGATCCTATTTCTCCCGTTCCAGTTCTTCCCGATTCCACATTGATCCTATTTATGTTACGTTTCCTCCTGAGGACACTGCCCCCTCCTGTCACATGCTTCTTATATGCGATGCATTTCTTACCTCATACTCATGATAGTGCCTCCCCTTACGATACATTCAGACTCAGACTCACCTGCCCTAAACTGACTCCAGGCAGTATATATATTTGTGCTCTGCCTGTATTGCTTCTTTAACTTGAACCTACACAATCTACCATGTATCTTGGAGTTCACCACTGGCTCACTTCTCTTGCCAGCTCTCTCAGTTCATCTTTTGCTTCACCATTGTCTCTCTTGTGAGGGCAATCTTTGGACAACCTTACTAGGACGTAGGTCAATGTCTGTCTCTATCTAGAACAGACCAGGACAAACTCCAACTATGTGTTGGTGTTCCATTGTTACAACAGTTGTAACAAAAGGTTCAAGTTTCTACTTGTTGGTGCTGCCTAGCCCAACCTCCCCCATCGGACGCTGCTAGATGCAGCCACATTAGGTCAATACAAGGCATATCAATCTTACACAACTCCTTTCAGGAGACCAGTATGAGGATGACGAGGAACATCATATATCTCCACCCCACCCCCCTGCCCAGTCTTCCACCTTCTTTCCCCTCCCTACTTCAGAATCTTGACAAGTGTCAGGGTCTTCACAAAGTAACCCCACCATGAGTCACCCTCCTCCACCTAGGAGGAACTCCCCTGCCCTCTCTTGATCATCCTTAGTCAGTTCACACACCCCCACCAGTCTCATCCAGTACTCTATTCCTGAAGAGGAAACTGTAGGCTCAGAAGGAGGAACTTACGAGAGAACTGTCCTCACTGGAGCAGACGCAGAGGCTTATCTAGCAGCTCATCCTAGACCCCCCCCTATCCCTGAACTGGACCCGGACTACCCTATAGGAGACAAAGAAGACAACAACAACAAAGACATGATGAAGGACGTCAAAGCAGTCCTCCCAGAGGACTTTACCAGAGAAGGAAAGGATGCCAACAGGTGGCTCCTAGGAATGGACGGATATTTCTCCCTCCACCCAGACCTAACAGAGAGGGAAAAGGCCCTGATATTGTTAAACTGCATGCCCAATAGAAGGGGCAAAGCATTCGCAGAAGCCTGGCTGATCAAACTTGCAGATCAGACCATCCCACATGGAGACAAAGATTATGCCCACATAAAGGAAGCCTTCACCACCACATTCTCCCCTTATGATGCTGCATCGCACACACGAGTAGAGCTTGCCTCCTTAAGACAAGACCACAAGGAAGGTTTTAACAAGTACCTAGCTGAGTTCATGGTCCTTGCCACCCAAGTAGGGATCAAAGAGAGAGGAGCCTTACAAGAATGGTTCCTTCGAGGACTCGACAGGGAAATTGCCAAACAGCTATCACTCACTAACATCCTCAAAACTGCCAAAAAGATTGAGGATGTGTACATCAAAGCAGTGGAGATAGAGAGTGGCCTAGCACGAATCAGGGATATGGACCGAATCCCTTGACTCCCACTTGGAAGAACGGGACATAGACATTGCCACAACCCAAACACTATGGACATGGATCGTGTTACCCTCTCTCCAGAGGACAGAGCTCGTTGCTTCAGAGACAACCCACGCTTTATATGCAAGAAGAAAGGATGTTCCACTCAAAAACATCCTTGAACTCCCAGGAAGGGAGTCCAGACTCATACAGTCACAAGTACCCCGCCGAAGAAGGACCCATTGGAGTCTTACATAAAGAGTCTAGAGACTCACTCAGACAAGGACGGAATCCTTTGAGCCCTCAAAGCTGCCTTCAAAGGAAATAGAGACAAGAAAGGGGAACTTCTTCCAGATGCTGAAGAGGTATGGAAAGAAGAAGATATTAACGCTCTTGAACTAGGGGAAACTCCAGTTCAAGCAATGCCCGCTTCGCATTTTTAGGAGGAAGGGATGAACCAATGTCATCTCCTTCTGTCATGATTGCGCCTGTATTTATTTCTGGATCAAAGAGTAATTCTATTCACATTCCCATCTCGATCCAGAATAAACGCGCAACAAAAATTGTTGGCCTAAATGCATTAATCAACAGCAGAGCAACTGGATGCTTCCTCTCTCGACAAGTAGTTGAGAAACACAAGATCCCCTTAATTCCCCTTCCCCACCCAATTAAAGCTTGGAACGTAGATGGATCGTTAAACCAAGCTGGAGACATCACCCACAAGATCACCGCCGTACTCAACATGGACGGAGTACTAGAAGAGAGGAACTTCTTCATCCTCAACTGTGGAAAAGACGACTTAATACTAGGACTGCCCTGGCTACAGGCAGTAAACCTGACCATCAACTGGTCAACCAGACAAGTGACCATAAACCCCTCAAAGTACAAAGAGCGACACTTCAACCATCCCTGAGCCCTCTCCCAGCAGTACTTGTTGAAGTACCTGGACACAGATGAAGACACTAGGACTGAGAAAGACTTGAGAATGTCTTTCCATCAGAAGAAACCCACACATAGAGTTCACATATTGTATACACAACATGACTCGAAGGTCCCAGATTTCCTTGTAAGGAAAATGACATTATCCACCACCCTCGCACAGAAGAAAGGAGTTGCCAAGGTGGAACTCCCCACTCCCTACAAAGACTTCAATGACATCTTTGAAAAGAAAGATTCCACCAAACTTCCACCATCAAGACCCTATGACCACGCCATAAACTTATGAGACACCTTCATATCCCGATGAGCAAAGACGTATCCATTGTTCCCCCCAGAGCAACTCACATGCAAGGAGTTCATCGACAAACACCTAGCATCAGGGAAGATTATGCCATCAAAATCTCCCCAAGCTTCCCCATTTTTCTTCATCCAAAAAAAAGATGGGAAGCTATGACCTTGCCAGGACTACAGATATCTGAATACGCATACCATCAAGAATGCGTACCCCCTCCCGCTCATCACCAATCTAGTGGATCGAGTATGAGGATCTTCCATCTTCATGAAGTTCAATGTAAGATGGGAATACAACAATATCCTCATCAAGCCTGAGAACAGATGGAAGGCAGCCTTTGTTACTCCCTTTGGTCTCTACAAACCAACAGTTATGTTCTTTGGCATGTGTAACTCCCCAGCCACCTTCCAGGCCTTTAGGGACGACCTGCTCAGGGATTACATCGCCAAAGGGTGGTTAATCATTTATATGGACAACCTCCTCATCCATTCCTCCAACCCAACCCTCCATGAAGAATGGACTAGGAAAGTACTCCAGAGGTTCAGGGAACATGAAATGTTCCTGAAGCTGGAGAAATGTACCTTCATGGCATCAGAGGTAGACTACCTAGGACATGTCATCAACAAAGACGGAGTCAAGATGGACCCCACCAAGCTACAGGCAATCGAGGAATGGCCTAGATCCAGCAACACCCAAGAAATACATTCCTTCCTAGGGTTCTGCAATTTTTACAGGAAATTCATCCCTTCATTCTCAGATATCGCATGCCCCCTTCTCAATTTAACCAAGAAAGGCACCCCCTGGGACTGGACTTTGTCCCAGGAGAAATCCTTCCTCTGTCTACAGAAAGCCTTCACTGTAAGACCAGTGTTGGCTTGCCTGGACACTTCAAAACCATTCACCCTGATGACCGATGCCTCATTAACTGCTTCCAGAGCAGTCCTCATGCAGGAAGATGCCAATGGAGAACTACGCCCATGTGGCTATCTCTCCCAGACCTTCTCTCCCACTGAGAGAAATTACGATATCTTCAACCAAGAACTCCTTGCTGTCATCCGTGGACTTGAGGATTGGAGACAGTACCTCCTAGGATCCCCACACCCTGTGAAAGTTCTTACTGACCACAAGAACCTTACCTACTTCAAGGAACCCCGGAAATTGTCCAGACGATGGGCCAGGTGGCTCCTGTTCCTCCAGGACTTTGACCTGGAATACGTTGCCCTGCTGGGAAGTAAGATGGCCCCCACCAATGCACTCTCCTGGCCACACAATGTGGACACCTTGGATGACAATGAGGATGTCCAAATGCTCCCCTCAACTGCCTTTGTCCGGGCGATTGACGTGGCCCTTGCAGACAAGATTTGGGACTCGTCCTCCATGGACCCCTTGGTCCTGGATGCTCTCCACAAAATGGAAACTGAGGAACTGCTTTTCAAACATTCCCACCCATCGGATTGGACCTTCTCTGACAGATGCCTCTATTACAAGGAATGCTTGTATGTCCCGGAACCCGCCCAGCATGACCTAGTCATCACTGCCCACTCCTCCCCTTCTGGTGGCCATGGAGGCCATCTCCACACAACCACCCTCCTCTCCTGGGACTACTGGTGGCCAGGACTCTCCTCCTATGTCTGGAGGTTTGTCATGGGCTGCGCAGTCTGCCAGTTGAGCAAGGTGCTCACTCATCCCACCATCTCCCACCTTGTCCCCCTCCCCATGGCCACCTCTCACTGTTACGATCCATATCAAGGCAGATGCTGTAGGACGTGGGTCAGCAACACTGCCTCTACAACAAGAAAGGAAAAGGAGAAGAGAAGGGGAAGGTAAGCGTAAATGAGGAAGGAGTATGGGAGGCTCTCAACAGTAATGAATCCTTCACTAAGGATTAGGGACTAGACTCCGGATGGATCGTACTTGGTATGGCGACCAAGCGGTTGACCTATCTTCCTAAGTACATAGTACTTGTCAATGAGCTACCGGGCGAGGTTGGATGAACTGTCTAGGAGCGAACTTGGGTCTGACTTAGATCAAAGACGAAGAGATTAGAACTGGTGTTTGTGATCTCTCATCGCTGTATTTATACTAGCTATGTACGCGCACAGACCATAGGGTCTAGGGTAAGCATGTGAGAGGTAGTACTAAATATGGTGAAATGAAAGAAGGAGAAGTGACGGGGATCAAAAGGAATGTGGGTATGGGAGTACACATGTAAGCAGCATGGGGAGGAAGAGAAGAGGTGGAATGGAAGATCTAATCGGAAGAATGGAAGATGGGATTGGGAGATTGGATTGGGAGATCCAGATCTAGATCTGATTGGGGGAATTACGTAAAGGATTGGGTTAGGATCAAGGAAAGGAAGTGAATGAGAGACAAGATCATAACACTCGCCCATTTTGCCACATATTGGTGGACTTGATCACTGATCTCCCCCCCGTCGACAGGTTCAACTCTGTCATGGTTGTGGTTGACCATGGGCTTAGTAAGGGGGTAATTGTTACTCCTTGTGCCAAAACTATCGACACTGCCAGAATTGCCCAGCTGTTTTTCTCAAAAGTGTTCTGTCACTTTGGACTCCACAACAAATTAATCTCTGATTGTGGCCCTCAATTCACATCTGCCTTTGCCTGGGAGCTCACTCGCCTCCTGGAATACGACATATCCCTCTCCACCGTGTATCATTTCCAAACTGACAGGGAAACTGAACAATACAGCCAGGAACTAGAAATGTTCCTCTGCATCTTTTGCACCAACTCCCCGCAAGCATGGCTAGAAATGCTCCCCATGGCCAAATATGCTCACAATTTGGCCATACACTCTGTAACCAGCAAAACCCCCTTCTCCCTGTTAATGGGATACAAACCACAAGCTTATCCCCCCTGGGAAAAACCTTCCTACCTGCCCTTGAATCCAGACTCAACTCTATCACCCAAGCTCGAAAAGAAGCAGAAGCCACTCATGAACTTGCTCAACAACATATGAAGGAGCAACAGAAGTCCTCCTTTAAGCCATGGAAGGTAGGAGACCAAGTATGGCTCGAGACAAAGAACCTTTGTCTCCAGACCCTCTTGAAGAAACTCTCTCACCAATGAACCGGACCTTTTCAGATATCCAAAGTCGTCACACCAGTAGCCTATCAACTGGAACTCCCTTCGTGATGGAAAATCCATAATGTCTTCCATGCCTCCCTCTTATCATCCTATCAGGATACCCCAGAACACAGCCCCAATTTCTCCCAACCACCACTGGACCTCCTTGGAAGCAAAGAGGAATATAAAGTTGAAGCTATAATTAACCATCAGGGAAACTCGGACAAAAGGCTGTACCTCATACACTGGAAAGGCTATTCAGCTGCCAAACAAATGTGGGAACCCGCTTGCAATTTAGGAAATGCCAATACCATCCTAAAAGAGTATAAAAAGAAGAGCGGACTCTGAATCCCTCTTCCTTAAGAACTCTCATGTCATTCCCTTTCCTCCCCTCTGTCCCCCTCTCCACCCACATCCATCATCTCCCCACCTCCACTCATCACCTCATCTATGTCGCCCTCCTCAAGAATCGAGAAGCATCGGTCACTCTTGAGAGACTACCACTCTTCTCATGCAACGACACCCTCATCCACCTCCTCCACCTCTATAGACACTATACCACCATTTGATCCCTTCTCCCCTGGGCCACCTGGGACACGACAAGTTCCCATGTTGGTGCTGAACACTCCTACACCGGGCAGACTTCCAATGTCTCGCCACTGGCCTCCATCAAACAAGCCGTACTCAAGATCAGGAACACCACGCTCGACGCATTCCATGTCAAACGCCTCCACTACTGTATCTCTGTACTCCCCCTCACCACCATCTCGTCATTCCTTCACCCTGTCATCTTTTCCCTTCTGGAAGAAGAGAGACAAGCATACTTTAACAATGACCCCCTTCCTCCTGACGCTGACATCTTTGACAGAGCAGCTCACTCCTCCTCGTCTCCCTCTCCTAGCAATGACAGAGGAAGCCAGGGCACTCAACAACCTCATCTCAAGCTTAGAAGCTGAGTTGACATCGGAACCCTCATCAACCCCAGTAATGATGACCCCTCCTCCAAGTCCACCGTTGTCCCCACCCATCCTGCCACCCCCATACCCATTATCCCTCCTGCAGACCCAAGGTCCCCTCATCCCCTCAGATGGCGTCACCATAGAGTCCTTATCTCTACTGGACTGCCTTCCCAGACAGCCAATAACCTTCCCGCCGCTCTGGGAGATGTATCAACAGCAGTCAAGGTTGGTCCTAGCAACCTTCTTGACAGACCTGGGGGAAGCTCAACCCCCACTCTGTTACAAGTGGTGGAACCCCCCCTTCATTTTCCCCTTCTTCCTTGTCGCTTGACTACCCAGAGTCTTCCCTATGGGACGACATCCTCTCCGCTCTACAAGAGTACGAGTTGTCCGACGATGCCTTCGCGGACTTCGAACCTCTTCCGTTTTCTTCCGAAGGCACAGCCTTCTTTTGATCCGATTTCTCCCTTTCCGTTTTCTTCCGATTCCTACTTTCCCCGAGGACACTGCCCCTTTACGTCACGTGCTTCTTATACGCGACGCGTTTCTTACATCATCCACACGATAGTGCCTCCCCTGAAGTCCTATTACCTATTTAAGACTCACCTGCCCTAAAGTCTCCAGGCAGTATAAATATTCGCTCTCCGATGTAAACTACTCTTTAACTTTAACCTACACAATCTACCGTGTGTTCTGGTTCCCAGCTGGCTCGCTTCTCTCGCCACTGGTCTCGTCTTCCTCTCCTCATCTTACTCTTCGTCCTTCGAAGAGTATACACTCGACGCTAGTCACGGTGGGACTAGTCGTACATTGAATCTTCCGCTGAACGGAAGCTAGGCTATAGGAACTAGACACTCGTTGGTGTCACTTGTTACACGGTTGTAACACGCGCTCAATTTCACCAAGTCCAGCGATTAGGAAATAAGAGGCTACACTTAATTAGTAGTCGATAGAACAACTTATTCCATACATTGCCATAGCATTATTAGCTTACATTTTGTACACATTTTAGAGAGATAAGAAGCTACAGCTTCCAGACCCCGTGAATTCCGTCCTGTTGAAGCATTCTGTGTGGGCCATGTAGCCCTGTAGCCCTGTGGCAGGTTGTGACTGTGGCACTGTTGAAACTGTGGTGCAGTGTGGTGGCCATGAGCGCTCACCTCTTGGGATTTCATTGTTATCTCAGATTCCCCGACTCCCATGATAGTGGGGGAGGGTTTTGTCTGCAGTAAATGGTCAGGCACAGGGCCTGCAAACGGGCACTGTCAAATGAGAAAATGTTATGTAATTGACTATAAACTGTAATTTTAATGTTTGCTCGGTGGTGAATCTGCGACACAAAGACACGACATGAGCCATTGGTTATGAGTCCACAAGACACCCTCTACCCAGGTAATATACAACATTGTTGGGACATGTCCCATTGTTGCAAACACCGTTGCCATTGCTTTGGTGGTCCCGAATTCAATGCCCTCGACGCATCCAGACTTGGGTTCGCCTTTATGGCCTCCCTGCCCTCTATCTCGACTCGACATGTTCTTTTCATCGACGCCGACGTTCTCCTCACCTTCTGGGAATTCTGTACCACTGTGGGGGTTGCCTGGTACATCCGTTTCGTCTTCTGGATCACCTGGCTTGTCTCAAGCCTTCCCAGGTGAACTCTCTTCAACCCTTCACTCCAGTCGTTCTTGAACCCATGGTAATGCATTTCACAGCTTTTTCAGCAGCTTCCTAGCATCATCGCTGCGTCCTGATGCTCCTGAAGTGTGCATTTCGTATCTGGTAAGCTCGTCATCAAAGCTTGTGTCTGCACTTCTCAACATCAATCTGCACTTCTCACCCTTGATCTGGATGTTCGGGGGCTCATTTGTTGGATTCGCGGATTTGTTAGGTGGCTTTGGTGGTGCTGGTAAGTCCTCTGATATGTTAATGACTTGCCCTCGTGGCTGACAAATCTCGTCTGTAGCTAATGACTTCAGCGTGAGTCGACATGACTCACCACTGGCACCGTTCGTTGTGCTGTTGCTGCTACCGTCTCTTCCACCGTCCTTTCCACCTCCCTGGACATCTCGACAGTCCTCGATGTCGTCTGTCGTACCCCCCGACTCGTTCTGTGCACCAACGTCACCCCCCGGCTCGATCGTCACGTCCGTGCAACCTGTCGACATGCTTGACACGTTCGAGCTGTCCATTGTACAATCGCCCCTGCATGCTCAGGGCAGGTGGACAAGGGTGAGGGCGAGGATGGGGTCGACGATGATGAATGGAGGTCTGAGACAATGATTTCTAAAAATGCATCTCATTTCTTGGCCGGGCCACATATTTCTCTGAAACATTATGTATATGTATTCCGAAAGTATTCGCATACTGTCGACATCGTAAAGTGCACTAGTGATAGTATGTATGAATATAATGTCGCTTGATCTTTAATTATGAACCCGAAATCCCTAGGAGTCAGGGACTGGCGCAGATAGCGCCACTACGATCAGACTAGTCATCACGGATAATGAATTACTGTATTCTGACTTGAGTTGTACATAGGTCAGCTAGAACTTGTAATCTCCCAGGTCAGAATTTCCCTGATCTGACTCATACATGGCTGCTATCAAATCATCTGAGCAGTCCGAGTGGTTAGAGTCCTCGGAGCCAGAATCTGGGGAATCTGCATTTGGGTCATCGTTACCGTCTTCGCCATCTGGTTGCATCACCTCGTCAGACGCCTTAGTATAAAACAGCCCGAGACCATCAACATCTGGGGCAGTGGTCAAGTCCTGCAACAGTCCTGTTAGTCAACGATTCTTGAGATACGGCAGAGGATGTACGTCGTGCTGGCCAACAGAGTGACTATAGGGGTTGACTTCCGAAGGTCTCTTGGTATGAGCATACGAATGTCCAACTCCAAGGCCCCAATGGTAACGCATGAGCATGTCACGATCCACAAATCTTGTCACCATTAAGTAGTTGAGTTGTGTATGGAACACAAAAGAATAGAGGCATCCATACCTGTTGATATAATAATATTTCCAATCGTCGGCATCGCCGGCAAGTTGAGATGCGGCGATGCGATCAGGGTGTAGCCTTCCATCGGCAAACACTGGCATGAGATGACAGCATCGAAGAACGTCCGCTGGATTGACAAATCCAAAAGCATTTGTCAAGTGCATTGGTATGAATCTCGTCTTGTCCAGGATATATTGTCCCCAGCCCATCGCAGCGGGTGATTTCAGAAGTTCAAACCATTGTTGTTACGGTTTTACCCGTAACAAGTAACTCCAACCTGAGACGCTACTCTTCAAGAGCTCCTGAAGACGGTCTAGTCGAAGTCGTTGTCAGCGTCGGTGTTGAAGGCGACGATGACGTCGACGGTTTGTCGATGAGGACGACGACGACGAGAGAGAGAGAGCGAGGAAGCGAGTATACGATGACCGACCTGGTCAAAGGAACCGAATTGTCCACCAAGAGTTCTAGGAGAGCAGAGAACCCAGGGTATGAATGAGTAGAATTTGGTTAGAGATAAGTACAAGCGTCGCTCGAACTTATATACTAGTACAGTGGTTTAGGGCCGGTCTAACCAAATATAGTAAGAGAGATCTAGGGTAGGTCAAACCGTGTCCAAGACGCGTCGCGTCGCGTGTCACATGTTAGCGGGAGAAACCGGAACGGGTATAATAGGATCAAATGATCGGGTGAACTCGGATCGACGTGGCAATGCTCGGGTGAGATAGGATCACGAGGCAGTGTGTCGGAAGATCTAGGATCAGTGAGGCAGTGTGCCACAGCCCAACCGTGAGGAGTCGGATCAGGGGATGATCCAGGGAAACTCCAGGGAGAATCCAGTCCTTGTGTAGCACAGAAACGCTATGTCCGGGGGAATGTCCAGTCGGAACTAAGAGCCCATCCGAGGCGTAAGGCCAGGGATTGTCCGTTAGAGGGGAAGATGATCGTAGCCGCGGGTCTGATCGTCGGTTACGATCTGGTAATACAATGGGTTATCCATGTTAAGAAAGGGAAGGTCGTGGTGCCGCCAGGGCACGTGGTCGTGAGAGGGTCACGGGTGACAGAAGTCACAAAACCGTAACAATTGTACCCATAGGAAATCCAGTCGTCTTGACTGATAATCTTGGAATCCCGGGCCAATGAATATAACATTTGCATGATAGATGCCCAGCACACAGGCATAGCTAAATGGGTGGCATTCTGAGCCTGGAGCAGGCTCGCCGGCTAACAGCATTATATTGTGATGATCGGTGGAAGGGTTTATGGTGTCCATCTCGCGACGGAGGTCATAGGTCGTATAATTGATGTGGCACAAGGCATGACGGTACATGCAATTTGCTTTGAAAACCACTTGGTTCAGTACTGAGAGGGTATCGTCCGACATAGCGGAGGAACTCCATTCCCACTCAGGCTGCATTTCAGAGAGGGGATGCAATGCATCTGAGCCTTGGTGGATCTTGCGAATTCGAGGTAAAAGGTGTCCCTTAAGTTTGCCCAGAAAATCCTGAAGGAGTCGCATCAGATCAACCCTCAGTATAGGCGGATGTGAATCCACCTTTGCAGCTGGGTCATCGGAATTCTTTCCCACAAAAGACAGTATGTCCTCTGGACTATTCTGAGATTGACCAATGATGTAATGCTGTTCGGGTATGTTCGGAGTTAAATCATTTGCTCTCAGTGCTTCTCTTTGCATGCGGATGTGATGGATGCGGGCCTGGCATCGTTCAATGGAAGCTAGCTGGGGGATAAATGCCCTATGACTGGTCCTGGTGAACCGTGCTTTGCTGGTTCGATGCTCAAGCTCGCCCTGGCATGCAACGTGAGTGTAAGCAACACTGGAGAGAAAATATGACAGTGTATACAGGCTGAGTTGAATAAGAATCCGTGGTTCCGTAGAGTCTAATCTGAGCGGCATAATCTCCTAGGGCATGAAGTTTATATGTTTGAAGATTAAGCACCTTCGGTTGGTGACCTGCCGTAGACGAGGGGCTTCTGTTTTGTGGAACATCTTCTCCCTTAGGTTTATCACGAGCCTGGCGTCTTCGGTGACTCTCTGCTTCATGACGAAGCTCCTTCGTTGAGAACACAGGGCATGTCACAGCAACGAATTTACAAAGTTTATTGCCAAGGGATTGTGTGACAGCATCCAGAATTTGAAGTGTTTCATCTGTGTGCATTCGCAGCTTTGCCAACCCGTGCCAATATGCGAGGATAAAGAGAAGCTGTTGAACTTGGCAGTTGTGTGGCTCAGGAAGAAGACCAACGAAAATGGGGATGGCACACTTCAGCGATAGATGTAGCATTAGAAGAGAGCAAGTAAAAGTAAAAGCTACCTGTAGCGCTCACCTGCAATAAGTCCTCGAAGTTGTGGGCCATCATTCTCTTCAACTCAGACACATTCTGCCTAAAATGCCTGATCATAGCATGCCCGAAAGCGGGAATTTGGTGGTATCTGGTTTATGCTGAGTAATAGACTGGGAATGTTACCAGTGTACCTACCGCCGATCAAGCTCTGCAAGTTTGTCTCCCTTCATGCCATCCAAGATTCTCAACAAGTGAATAAATACCGCTTTCCAGACACCAAGCTCAAACTCGTGTAAAAGATTGACAACGAGCATCGTGAAAAAGTCAAATTCCAGGTGATGAAGCCTCTCAGAAAAGGCATTCTACATGAAGGAAGTAGCGTGAGTGGTGCAAGTGGCATAGAACGAGCACTCACCTTGGTTGGAACCATAGATTCTGCCTTGAGAAGAGCTTCAACCTGTGGAGTGTCAATGACAAAATGCTGTTCGTAGATAAGGTGTCGCGCGGTGGAGATCTTATCGTGTCTGTCCTTAGTGTCCTTGCGCACCAGGATTCATCATTGAAGCATATCTCTCTCCGTCGCTAGATTCCGTATCATGTCTTTCGGAATGGTACAACGCGGGCATGGACACGCCCCAAGGTTGTGTATATTTGCTATCAATACCCTAATCATCGAGTAAGTCATAGTGATTCCTTGTAGTCACTACCAACGCACTTTTCGGGATAGTCTGCAGAATACGTGAAGACTCGAGGGAAAAGCCGCCGTTCGACATCATCGACACATTTCATGACAACACCATGTTCGTAAGCATGAACAAACTCGTCATCGAGAATTTCTGTCCATTGAGCATGGAAAAGCTCCCTATGACAATGTGTGAAAAATGAGTCGCTGGGGAGTTTGTCTCCGGCATAGTCGAGTGCAAAATCTTTGAAATCGTCTGGCAGCTGTCATGTCTAGATCAGAGCTCAAAGCGATGCATCCTGGAGAAGTATATCCACTCACAGTTTGAAAATACGCAACATGGTTGCATAGATGGGCGGATGGCTTGCCTCTCTCGTACTTGGAGTTATTTCCAAAAAATACATACAATGGCCACAGCTTCGCATCACCGAATGACGTCAACTGTGTTGCATCCGACCAGAACATGAGCGCAACGATTCGTCTGGGTAAATTGCATCCGGGCACAGTTTCCATTTGCTGAAGTTGATGATGTGCTTCAAGGAACGCCTGAGAAGTAAATAGCTCGCCGTGTACTCCAATGTCTCGGGCTTGATGTGGTGGGTGCCAACACAGTTCATACGGTTCATAATAAAAGCGGTGGTGGGCCGTAGGATTCAGGATGTTCTCCCATATGACAGATATCAGTGAACGGCAGTATAAAGAGCACGTGAAACTTTTTGGTCCTGGATGTGCACAGCGTTGCAGAAATGGAACAGAAATGGTCACAACCCTGTTCCTCCACCCAGCATTGTTATCCATCCACTCAGCATGGGGAAAGGTAGCCGTAGAATCGCTTGGGTTGGCAGAAGGAATGGTCTGAGAGCTGGAATTATCAGATGCCGCAATGTTTCCTAATTCGCGATCGACAACTGTCCATTTGGTGTTGCGAATATCGCTGGGCTGAAAATCCAAGCTCCCAATGATGTCGAGGAGACTTTTGAAGTCTCGTCTTGACTTCGTTGTGCCTTGGTTCCAGTACCAATCTCCAAGGCGAAAGGAGCTTTCATTCGGGTATGGGTGAAAGGGATTCTCTGAGCTAGCACAGCAGGGAGTTTCACCAGCGATCGCGTGAGTTAAAGTTTGACTTTGGTGGCATAATATCGCAGTATCCTCGGGATCGTGTACAGGAAGGGTTTTGCTGTCGTACACTCGGAACAAACCAAACGAGTTCAACTGAGTCCTGAACATGTGACGGACTTGGGGCTGAGTACATTCCTGTTGTGCCGACAACTCTGGACAGGCTGGCGAAACAGATGGAATTGGTAGGGGGACAGGAGATGGTGGTGTTTGTGGTGTGTGAGTGATGCCCTGAAGAACCTTGGGAGGAGGTAGAGGTAGAGGTAACTCGGGTAGCATGTCTCTGAATCGTTGCAGAAGTTGCCTGTTTAGTCGACGGGCCCTCCTCAGTGACAGAGGCAGTGAATCATCCGCCTGCGAAATCTCCTGACTGGTCTGAGCTTGGTGTCCTTCATTTTGAGCAACCTGGGCAAGAGCCTGAGTTAACTTTACTGTGTAGTAAAAGTTGGGGAGGAAATGAAGGTACCGTGACATGACCATTGGTTCCTGCAATACTTCCTATGTGGTCAACGGTGGCGGACTGAGCATCTTCTAAGTGGAAATTGTGAACTTGCACAGATGTAGCATCCGAATCAGCACCACTGGCATGCGGCCCAGGATGGGATTCGGAGGCAGAAACTTGAACACGACGCTTCTTTCGAAGGGTTTCTTGTGCATGTGCCAGCACATCAGACAGCCGTTTCCTGCCTGCTTGGCACCCTTTGGAGTGTTTTGTATAGGAAGAGGACTGGGTAAAGGAACGGCCACAAACACAAGCAAGAGATGTCTGATTTAGCCCCGACATGATCCAGACGGTGCCTAAGTTATGCTCTGTCCACAAACAGTCTAAGATGTAAACATCGATAAATAAGGACCCCAACTACCGCAGAACTCCCGAGCGGGTGAGGGGCATTAGATCTCCGCAACATGGCCATTCCCAAAACATACCGAGCATTAGGTAAGTCGAAGTTCTGATTGTAGTCCCGGATCCAGCCGTTCCGGTGACAGCTGAGTTCCTTACGGCAAGTGGCTGTGCGTGCGATGGGCACAAGACTACTATTGACTAGACTGGTGACCAATCCATCTAAAAGAGGCAAGCCGTCGATAGAGCCTGCCTCTTTTAGACGGATTGGTCACCAGTCTAACTGTTGACATTCCGTTGGGCGCGAGGGTCCTGTCAACTTGAATTGGAGACCGATTATGAAGATGATCAATGAGAGTCATATAAGTTCTTCCACTGGCAGGGTGGATGGAGTTTCCTCTAGTGGTAATGTAGAGGTGTGGTCTCCATTTCGTTGTGCAACTAGTTGGGGATGCTGAACGCGTGCATATGGTATTACATTGAGTTCTTTCTCTCTTTGGCTTTTTTTGCCCGCCGTAATCTCAGTTGAGAGGCAATATGGAGTCGGGGACTGGCCGTTACAATACTGTACTTAGGGTTGCGGTTGCAGATCCGACGGTGGTCAATACAAATTACATTAGATCAGGAACAGGGGCCATCTGTGGTCAATACAAAATACATAGATTGGGGACAGGGGCCTGCTGAACGAATGCTCGGTTGTGCGGTTTGAAGTAAATCTCCGCAGCTCCGCTACAAACGTTTAGATGAGTTCTTTTGAATCACGATCATACCACTCAGTTATCACCCATGTCGGATCCCCATGCGCCGGCGGCGGCTCTCATCGATACCCCGACATTCGACACAATCTGGGAGGATATCCAGCGCGTTCACGGTTCACCCTCCCCCATGATGACTGACGCTGATTTCATTAGATCCACCCTTTTTACTGATCCGTCCGTTCGAGTCGACCCCGATGTTGACATGGGCATGCCATCCCTGTTATCCGACACCGAATTTTCTCATATTCTCAACTTGGAGGGCACTTTGTGGGCCATCAAATTCGCCAACGTCGCTCACTCCACTTCACCTGTTCGCATGTCCGATTCGGACATCGTCTCTCTGTCTGTTTCTGGTTCCTCTCACTCCCTTAGGCTATTACCGGCAATCTACCATCAACTCCGTGCTGCAGGAGCCCCCTTTTGGGCAGCGGTCTCCATCGACATCCAAAATTGCCTCTGGGCAAGGATGTCCCAGAGATTCAGTGGACGCGAACCCATGAAAATGCTTTTTGTCGAAACTTACACTGAGGCCCTCACTAGACAAACATCTTTTTCTCCAACCTGGCAGGCAGGTACTAGCTAACAGTCTTTGTAAGAATTCGGCTTCAAGTTGACTATTCCTAGTTAAAGTAACCCTCAACGTCCCTCGGATCGCGAACCTCGAAGTGCCAAGGGAAACCATGGTGGAACACGCCCTCCAGACAAAGGGACTACTACACATCGTCGAAGCGGAGGTGTTAACCACCCCTATGAACGTCAAGTTCATATTGGCGTTGATGCTAATGGTTCGTACGTTCCTTTACAAAGATCGCCCATTGTAATATTCAATATTCTCCCAGTTTACAGCCGCGTGGGTTCGTCACCGATCCTACTGCTACAAAAAAGTGGCCCTCGTTGTTCTCCCATCTACCCTCCACATCTATTCCGGCCTGCTTCCCCCACCTCAAGATTTCACCCCGGTGTTCTGTTCGAAATTGCAGAACCTCCTCGACGACCACTCCAGGGGATGGGGTCTACTTCACGAACACCCCTCTCATTTGGTTTTGCCGAACTCATCAGCTCAGGTACTACAGTGGTTTGTATGGTTCGGCAACTCTGCCCTTAGAGAAGCCGTCCATCGCGCCTTGTATGACCCCACATACCCGGGGTGGTTCAGCTTTTTAGAGGATGTGAGGACGAGTGATGGCCATTGCTTATGGGCTCCCCTGCAAGTTGCTTCGCCTCGGCAAATAGGACAAGTTCTCAGTTGGGTTAGTCTCGTTTTCTCAAACGTCTCACGTCTGATTTTGTGTTACCAGATCGAAGAACTTCTGAACTTCCATGTTGTGCAAGCAAGCAAAGTTTGGGGACCATTCATGGCATATGCGCAACCGCCGGACAATCTTACTGCACACAATTCCATCATTAAAAGGGTGGGTCGCCATATGAAGTTTCTTTCCTTTTTATGTGGCAGTACTGGGGAGGTCCTCGAATCAGATGACCTGTATGTTTCAATAGTTAGTAATCCAGAAGAACTCCAAGCTTGTTTACAGGGGTACAAGGAATTCGTCGAGCGCCCCGCTTATCTTCCTTACGATGTTAGTGTTGCTCAGTATCATTCATGATTCCTTTTTCCATATCATCTATACCAGTAGTGATATGTTTCTAAACTAGTACTACTGGATGGCGGTGACCAGTGACCGAGGTCCTTCTTTGCGTACTCCACAGGCTCATGGAAATTCCGCATTCTGGAATCTGTATAAAAGCACCCTGATGAATATCAACGCCACAACTGATTTTTCTCCCTCCTCGAAGAGAACAATCATGCAGGAAGACCAAACATTCCACTGCCAGTCTGAATGTGGTGTATTTGTCGTGCTTCCCGAGCAAGGGAATTCAGAATTTCCCCCTCTTCTGCCTCTGACTGTCACCAAGCAACCAGAGAGCTCAGCCAAGGCTGGCTGTTCCACCTCACCCCCCCTTTCATGTATATCTAGTTCCCCAGCATCCACTTCTTCGGGAGGTAGAAGTCCTGGACATCACAGACATGAGGCTTTTTATGCCAATATCGAACGATCATACCAAACAAAGGTTAGTCCAGTTACCTTCTTGTTTTCTTTTTTCCACATTGCTAACATACAATGGCAGTTTACTCCACCAAATGTCCTCATCTCTCGCCAGCAGAAGGTCAAAGCATGGCATGACGCCATCCTGAGAAAGCGCGAACCTGTTCTCCAAATTCTTCAGGCGCAGAAAGTTATTGAAGATGTGGAGAATGAAGCCACTCAGTACTTGATGAGGGACACAATCGCTCGCATGCATCAGCAACACTACCATTTTGATGATGGCAATACCCATGATGGGATGTTCATGTCTGCGATCTCCGCCCTAAAGGTAATGGACTGAGGAATCTCACAGTGAGTTCTGACAGTGTTCTTTGATGATCTGATCTCAAGAAACATGCTCAGGTATCCGTACCGCACCTGAAATACCTGTTTGTATTACGTAGCCACGAACTATACTTATTAACGTCGCAAGGTGTTTGTACTACGTAATATGCTTCATTTCTTACAGCACAAGAACATGGGACTCGTGATTTTAAACTAGGGGCTGGCTTTACCAGTTCTCCCTGAACCGTTTGATCTCTGTGTGTGTCGTTTCAAATCATATTAGATATGTAAATGATAACAAGGCTAATGCGATGCGAAAGAGAAGAACGTTCAATCAGGTTGGGGTTGTAAACGCTGATTGGGATTGCGACAGTGACATTCACTGAGAGGCACTTCAGTCATACATCTAGTTTTTAAAAGGGTGTGCCAGTGCATGCCTCCAAGTCTGTAACGGTCTGACAGAACCATACAACCCAGCCAATTCAACTCGACATGCCCCTCTCCATCTATCAGTTTCAAGGAACCAGTTCTATAGCAACCCTAACTGAACTACTATATAACTAGTAGTACCCTCCCTGTCTTACCCCAGTCATCCACA
>JBBPQN010000288.1:0-19125 GCA_038092575.1 Boletus subluridellus | reverse complement strand
GTGAGGTGGATTGCACGTCTGGTGGTTCCAGTTTCTGTCGTGTCGGGCTTGACGAGCCTTCGACGCCGCTCATCCGTCTCTTTAGATGGGGCGGTTGTCTGTCCAACCTGGGCTGTCATGCAATCAAATGAGAAATACACACAAGTACACGCGTGATGAGCGAACGTACGGCGCTGGGTGGGACCTTTGGGGGAGGTGGTGGTGGTGGTGGTGGTGGTTGCAGTTTCACGGGGGAAGAATATGTCGGAACGGACACGGGGGCAGGTTGTTGTGCTATCTCTGGCAAGGGATTACTCAGTCTCTCCGCGAGCGACCCCGGCGGAGCATCTTGCGAAGCCAGTACTAGACCGGGGGTAGAACGAATCAAAACACCGCTAAGAACACACACGTCCCCGGGTCAGCAATGCCAAGACGGCATCTAGAAAGAACGATCGACTTGCTCTTGTGTCATCGTGATGGAATCTCTACAAACGCGGACGCGAACAAGCGAGTGAGTGGGTCACGGGCAACCCTTCTCAGTGAGATCCACAGTTCGACGGGTGGAACAGACGGAAAAGGCTCACATGGAGAGAAATTCTCGGAGCTTGAGTGCTTCTGGATCGTCACTACATAATTTGAACCAGCGCATGTGCAGGGAATCCTACATAAATCCACGCATCACGATGCGCGATCCATCAGCGAGATTGCACGCAACCGAGTACAAGCACCGTCCACGCACGGCTAATCCCTCTACCTTTGGACTCGTCCCCGCCGTAGGCCAGTGGAGGATAAACGACCCGCCCACCCGCCGGACGTTCTTCTGGGACGGGGAGTGCACGCGGAGATGGGCGAGGTCCTTTTTCAGGATGGCGAATTCAGAGGAAGGTGTTGTGGGGGAGGCGACATGGTTGTATTTTGCGCCGCGGTACTTGATGATCACCTCGAGACCTTCGACCATTGCATTAAGCGAGCTCACCGTCGTGTTCGACGAGGTGCGCGCGTGGCAGACCACACGATGAACATACAACTTTGTATGTCAACGGACTACGTAATATACACCCATTATCGCCGGCCCGGAAAGCCAGAGATCTAAACGTTCCATCAACTATATCGAGGGCAGTCACAGCACCAAAAGGGCTTCAAGTTGCACACGTTCCAGATACGACCAAAAATTGCAATTCTTAAGAGGTGTCATACTTCGAAGACCTAGACTTTCCAGTCAATTGTACATGGCAATATTATGATAGTACATCTTGTACAAAGTAATTTGACGAGCTTCGGAGCGACTAAACTTGTCTTGTCTATTGAGTTCATGAGGTGATAGACAAGGCGATTACTTACAGATACAAGAGATCTCGCATTTCTACATTAGCCACTCTAGCCGTACTAAGTAGCGTGGTGCTCTTCCGTTACGCTTCTACGGGTGAAATGAGTGTTGCGTTTTGGACATAGTTAAACGAAATACTCGAGATGCTTCGCTCCTATGTGTCCAACGAGAGAAGCCCTGTCGAGCTCCTCACCGCAGTCGTCCCATAGGCATGTAAGCCTTCGAGTCACTTGGGCTTGGTGAACGGTGAACAAATGGGCAGCAAGCTCATTTTCAAGAACTGGAGTGTTGCATGGCTGCCCGTCACTGATCCAGCCGCAGATACATTTCCTCAGCCTACCGCCGGAAGAGACCAACGTGGTCGCATCCTAGAAACGAGTCGCGGTCAGCTTCTGACTTCCGTATGATGTGAGAAATCCAGAGGGTGTTCCCACATTGCTTGCCCTCGACTCCTCCTGAATTGATATCACGACCTCCATCAGTTGTTCCTTTACAAATTCAACGATCTCCGTGATGGAGGGTCGAGATCGCCCACTGTCCATAGCGGAGCAACATCGCAGTAAAAAGGCCCATTGTTCATCGGTAACAAGAGTAACTGAGGAAGAACCACTTGGAAAATAGTCATATGGTGGCTTGCCAGTAAGGACCTGCCAGACCAAACAGGCGCATAGAGAAGGTAACAGTTTCAATAACAGTTTCAAATAAGAAGGTCGAGGCCGCACGAACCTGCCACATGATCCCGCCAAACGAGTATACATCACTTTCGGGTGTTGGACCGACCACTGCCATATTCCCCTCGTTTTTCTGGAGAAGTTCGGGAGCTACCCAGTGGAGTGCTCTATTTGTCGCGTATATTTCAGTGATTGACAGACCTTGGAGCTCAGCCATAAGGGGCAAGAGGCCGGAATCGGCGATGCATGCTCTTCCGTTGCCGCGAACGAGGACGTTTGACTGGAATGCTTAGAAGTGAGTAGATGAAAATAGCACATAATACCACGCATACACCAGAGAGATTTCCAAGTATGACGGATTGAGAATGTACTGCGTGATGCGTCAACGACTGGACAATTATACTTATAAGTTGATTATTACAATACTGCAGTCCCATAGCAACATCGTTGACCTGTGATGCCGATTTCCAGTAATCCTAGGCTTCGGATTTGGGACGAACACTTACTAAGACAAGTCTTAGAGAGATCGTCAGCTCATCGTTGTAGCGCTCGAGGTAAGTCGTTAGGGTGCCATTTTCGACCCATGGGAAAACCAAAGCAGGAGAACCTGCGACCTCAGAGACGCCCAGAAGGGGTAAGACGTTATTGTGATCAAGCTTCAGCAAAGCGTCGATCCCTCGACGAAATTGCTACGCGACAATCAGACACCTGAGACAGACGGTGACGCTCACAAAACAGACCTTCTTGTTGAGCTCGGAATCACCCCGAGCCGAAGGCTTCGTTATCACTTTAATTCCAACCTGGATCGAGGGATGAGTCGATTGGATATGGAGATCCGACGACAACGCAACTCGGATGGACCTGGGGCTCGCCTGGAGTGTGCCTTGATAAAGTTCTCCAGTACTGCCAGTTGAAGATGGATGCTGGTCATCTCGTATAACACGCCCTGTTAGATCAGGAGACAAATCAGGTGGGCTACCGCACGTGGTGAGTTATGGGGAGATCGTCTTTAGCAGTAATACCTCACATGCCGTAGATATTCCGCGCCGTTGTTGGTTTTTCGTCATTGGTCGCTGTTTCATGGCGTCGTCTTGATGAGGGCGGGCGCTATCAAGTAATTGGTCAGATCCATACACAGCTTAATGATCAGAACTCAGCGATACCCCTTTTTTAAGGTTCTTCTCTAGTAAACTAATGCGGTCGCTTTTCGTTGGAAGAGGAGTCTACGTCAGAAGAAAATGAATGTATTTCCAGTAGAATAACGGGTATGAGGATCCGTCTATGATGGCAAACAGGAACATACATCAAGTGGCTGTTCCAAGAGAAATATGTTGTTAGTAGCCAGACGACTAGAGTGATAACGCAGAGCTCACTCACCGGTGGTGAATCCAACGTCGCTGTTGTCTCAGTGGTCAATGGGTTCCATAGCTAGACGAAGTGATAGCATAAAACCAAAACATCAAAAACGCAAAAACAACCTACAGGGCCCCCTGGAGCTCTCTGTGTGGAAAACCAAAAATAATTTGCACAAGAGGACCTAGCAGCAGTTCACCTACCCGAACTCGTCTGGAATCCTCTTCACTGTCTTCATCAGAGTCATCCACAACTGGTGACGCAAGAACTAGGGCGCGACGTCGTCTATATGGCATTGGGTCTTTCAAGGTGGTTGTTTTTTGCTTGGATGTGAGTTGGGGACGAGTATACATCGACTGCAGGGACTTCAAGTTGGAGAAATGAGCTAGCATATGCATTAAGATAGAAAGGAACATACTGCACGATCATTTGCTAGTGGCGTGTCTTTAAAAAGTGAAGGGGCAATCTTACTCAGATCCCATGAACGGACACACGAGTCCCGTGCTCCACTGACAAGCTGGCGATCATCCAGAGAAACAGCGATGGAGTAGATAGGGCAATCGTGCCGAAGGGTTGCGCCAACTTGGTTGCGTGTACTAGCTGTTTCCCAGAGACGGACAGTGCCGTCGCGTGAGGCAGAGGCAAAGAATTTACCGCTGTGTGACGATGCGATAGAGAGAACGGCATCACTATGACCAACCCATACAGCGAGCAGTCCGCCAGTAGAGGAATTAAAGTACTTGATGGAGCCATCGTCACGCCCAACAAAGAGTCCATCACCATCAGGCGACCACGCCAGGGACCAAGCTTCCTCGAAAATCCTAACAAAGGAATTGCCTTCAGAAATCACGACCGACATCTTGTCGCAGCTTGCGATTCGCCTTCCGTCCGGAGCGTGGCAGACCCCACAGACTTCGCTTACGTGAGCTCCGAACGGTCCGTCCGCTCGTTCGCCCGTTGCAGCGTGCCACACCCACACTGATCCATCCTGCGCGCCACTTGCAACTCGGCTTGAATCTGGGGAAAAGGAGAGCGAGCTCACAGCACCGGAGTGACTCCCAGCTGACTGAGAGATCTCCTCAGACATTGATGCGTCCCACACTCTGACCTTTCCGTCTTTCCCCCCAGTTGCAACTCGTCGCCCATCAGGTGAAACGGCAATCGCCAGCACCAGTACCTCCTTGATGACCTTCTGATCACCGTCAGGTATGCTCCACGATCGAATGGTCCCGTCCTTGGAGGCACTGAGGATACGATCACCACCAGGCAGAAATGCTACAAACGTAACGGGTCCTTCGTGTCCTTGTAGCACCAACGGCGGGGGTGTTGTCATGCTTCTACCAGAGAACCAAGAGTCAACAATGACAATTATAAGGATCCATAGTTGAGATGCATACAACGAGCCGCTCTCAAATATCATCCTGTTGCACAAAATAGCACCAATCTCTCTTAGTCCAGCATCCTGGTCCATTTTCTGCAGTGCTCGAGATACGATCCGCGAAGCAATACTCCGCGTAGGCTGAAGGTCTACTTTCGTCTGGGGGTCCATCTCGCCCATACTGGTTGAAGGGCTTCGTTTGTCAGCTTCTTCTGGGGCCGTTTCGGGGGTGGCATATGGCACGTTGTCATCAAGTGCGTCCGGATCGCTATTCCAAGTTCAAACTCGTGAACGGTTTCTTTGTAAACAAAAACTGACCTTTTTCTCTCCAAATGTAGAACCCCTACGAGTACACATAAGTGGTCGCGACGACGCAGTAATGACATCCTTACCTTCGCGTGAGACTATACGATAATTCTGAGAGAGTACTGTCTCGAGACGAGATTCCTGCCCAAACTCTTCGGGCGTAAGCAAGCCCTAGGACATCATGGTCGGGATTTGGCATGTGAACAGTGGATCACCAGACCAAGGACTCACGTCTTCAAGGATTGAAATCCAATGACTGTCGTGGGTGATTGCAACGTTCGCAGAAGGTTCCTAAAACAGACGAGTGTATTCGTCACATCCATAATGTTACAGCGTAACTGACCTTGCGCAGCAAATATTGATTGATAGCGTCTGAGGGATGAAATGCCTATCAGGACCGTCAGAACCACTAACCTTCATATAGGTACAAGGATTAAGTACCCACCGGAGACACATCTGGTATCCGTTGGATTTCAACATTCGTGCCATCATATCCATCATGACCCGGAACTTCTCTTTGTGATGGCTCTTCGCTAGGGTCAGTCGCCACCTCGTCATTCATGGTAATTTGAGAAACGTTGTGTCCCCTGTTGTTCGTTAACCTTGCCAGACTATCAAGCAACCGAGAGTTGCTTGGAACAACACTGGACCGTTTCGCAGGATGGGGTCGAGTAGATGGGACATCTGCCTCGACGCTGATCCACCGGGTGCGTAAAAGTCCACTCCGTAACGTGATTTTGAACCCGCGAATGAACACAGCCTGGTTCGGAATGCCATAGTCGATATGCGGCCCAACACGCCAGTCCAAGGCACGTGTAGTCTCCCATCTGTAGGTCGGGGCAGAACTAGACCCCTCTATCTGCTTGAAGTGGGCCGTGTAATGCTCGTTTCCCGTGGCGTTTTCGAATGCTGCAACAGACCAAGACCGTGTTTTGTAGATTCCAGTAATCAAATAGAGGGAGTCATGGTTGATGATGCGATGGCGACGGTTCACAGCGTAATTATACCACTCTGCGCCATGCCGACTCGCTTGCTCCAGGAAAAGTCCATCGTTTAGAAGGTCGTATCGTTCAGCACCTTTTGGAAGGATGAGGAGCGCGCCTTCACTGGGGGATAGGTTGAATTTATACGGTAGAGCGCTCGATTCGTCTCTGAGGAATTTTTGATGTGGTCAGGTGGTCTCGTTCTCTCCCTCAGTGACAGAAAAAATGTACCTCTGTGGAACGTCACTCGATGGCTCAGCCGTCCCAGCTAGCATTACGGAAGAAGAAGAGATAGTGCGGCCAGGATTCTCTGCGTTTGGGATGGTCCTGATGTCTAATTCACTTTGATCGATGCAGGTAAAACCCTCGGGAACCCCATAACGACGGTGGAAAGGATGATCCCGAGGTAGGCATATGTTGAAAAAGACGTCAAAACCGCCATCATCGGGAATGACGACGCCGACATCACCAATTCTGAGACCATCTCGGCGTTCCATCAGAAGCTCGTTGCTCGGTTCAGGAGTCCATAGTGGATAACCACGAGGAGATGTCAACAATCTTGCGTACACGTCCTGGGGAGATCTAGGCATGGCGTACTGCCGTCCGATACCACAGCTTCGAACAGTCCTCGGTTTTATAAATCAGCTGAGATGCTGTGAAGCTGAGCGCTTAGCATGTCAGTGGCATGATGTACCATTTTTTTAATGACCGTGGTTAACTTCCTTGCCTTGATGTACATAAAAGGCCCGTCCCTTCGCCCAACGCACACTTTCTAAATCCTGTAGAATATGTATAGCGCGTGCAACCTGTTCTGGGCGCAGGTCAGAGCAAATGCAACACGCTGACTTGAAGTTGTAACACGTTGAAGAGACTCAGCAACTCTCGGAACTTGGGCCATTCAAATTTCCATGCTTAAAGCGAGAATATTGGGAGGTAGCGCTGCACACGACATGCTGGAGTCGGATGGACAATCCGGTGCAATGTGAAGAAAACAAAACAAAACAAAACAGAATACAAGCGGCAGGAAGTGAGGAAACGGTCATCGTACAGAAAGTGTAGAGGCGGTTATTAGATCCGTGATATCATTACATGACTTGGCCAGACTCGTGAGGGCGGGAGGGGTGTGTGATTGAGCCAACTTTCGAAAAATCTGCCAGAGACGTTCGCGAAGAGATACATGAGAGAAGAAAGGACTGACCTCAACGTAGCAATCCATAGGTTGGACTCCGTTCAAGGCCCACTTTCCATCAATGATGATGAACGGTACGCCATTGACACCCTTTTCTCTAGCAGCCTCTGTCATCTTTTCTACACAATCTAGAGTTTCTGTGGATTTGAGAAACTCGATTGCCTTGAGGGCGTCTGAGCCAAGGGAACTGTGTAAAACTGGAAAACATACCTTCCCTCTATTCATGAGGCCAACCTTGACGGCAACATCGGCGAGGAAATCGTCGCTGCTGATATCCTCACCCTCTGCAAAGTACGCGTCGAAGATGAGAGAATTTAGCTGTTGCTGCATTGCCTGACCGCCGGCCTGATAGGCTTTCACGGAGAGCCTGTGGGCTTGGGTTGACCGACAGACTACACCATCTTCCGCCCTGGTTGTGAGAGGTTATTCTTATTCGTGCGAGGTAAAGATTAGTAGGTCCAAGGAAACGTACATTTTCAAGCCGGCCCTTTGGGCCATGTCTGTTGCGACTTTCCACTTTGCCTCTGCCTGCTCCTTGCCAAACTTTTTAACAAGATAGGCATTGCGGCTGAAACCCTTGTTTGCGTCGATGGTGTGGGGGGAGGACGGACACATGAGAGTGAATGGACGGAACTCGACGTCGAAGCGGATGGGAAGGTCTCGGCAGGCTTCGATGGCATCATGGAGGGACTTGTTTGCTATGTAGCAGAAGCTGCAAATCTGGGGGATGATGAGAAAGGACGTGGAGAGACAGGGAGAGGAGACGGACATAGTCAGATATGACGATGATTTTGATGAGGCGACGAGACTGAGTTGAGTCTGGTTCGGACATTATTTGTTGAGGGAGAAGTGGAAGGGGGGGAGGAGAGACCGAGCCCGGAGCGGAGAGGGAGGACGAGGGAAGTGCATAGATGGGGACCTGCCTCTCGATAATATTCCAACTTAAAACTCGTGAATGGTTTCTCGTAGACAAAAACTGACCCTTTACGCTCCAAATGTATAACCCCTACGAGGAATATACATAAATAGTCGCGATGACGCAGTAATGACATCTTACCTTCACGTGAGATTATACGATGGTTCTGCGAGAGTACTGTCTCGAGACGAGATTCCTGCCAAAGCTCTTCGGGCGTAAGCAAGCCCTAGGACATCATGGTCAAGATTTGGCATGTGGACAGTGGATCACGAGACCGGGGACTCACATCTTCAAGGATTGAAATCCAATGACTATCGTGGGTGATTGCGATGTCCACAGAAGGTTCCTAAAACAAATAGGTGTATTCGTCACATCCATGATGTTACAGTGTAACTGACCTTGTGAAGCAAATATTGATTGATAGCATCTGAGGGATGAAATGCCTGTCAGGGCCGTCAGAACCACTAACCTTCATATAGATACAAAGATCAAGTACTCACCGGAGGCACATCTGGTACCCGCTGGATTTCAACATGCATGTCATCATATCCATCATCACCCGGAATTTCACTTTGTGATGGCTCTTCGCTAGGGTCAGTCACCCCCTCGTTATGCATGGCAGCTTGCGAAACGTTGTTGTCCCTGTTCCTCGTTAATCTTGCCAGCCTATGAACCCGCCGAGAATTGCTTGGAACAATGCCGGACCATTTCGCAGGATTAGATCGAGTAGATGGGACATCTGCCTCGACGCTGATCCATCGTGTACGTAAAAGTCCACTCCGTAACGCGATTTTGAATCCGCGAATGAATACAGCCTGGTTCGGAATGCCATAATCGACATGGGGCCCAACACGCCAGTCCAAAGCACATGTGGTCTCCCAGCTGTAAGTCGGTCCAGAACTATCCCCCTCTGTCTGCTTGAAGCGAGCCGTGTAGTGCTCGTTTCCCGTGGCGTTTTCGAATGCTGCAACAGACCAAGACCGTGTTTTATAAATTCCGGTAATCAGATAAAGGGAGTCATGGTTGATGATGCGATGGCGACGGTTCACAGCGTAATTATACCACTCTGCGCCATGTCGACTCGCTTGCTCCAGGAAGAGTCCGTCGTTTAGAAGGTCGTATCGTTCAGCACCTTTTGGAAGGATGAGGAGCGCGCCTTCACTGGAGGATAGGTTGAATTTATACGGTGGAGCGCTCGACTCGTCTCTGAGAAGTTTTTGATGCAATCAGGTGGTCTCGTTCTCTCTCTCAATGACAAAAAATGCACCTCAGTGGAGCGTCACCAGATGGTTCAGCCGTCCCAACCCGCGTTACAGAAGAAGATGAGATAATACGCCCAGGATTCTCTGCATTGGGAATGGTCCTAATGTCTAGTTCACTTTGATCGATGCAGGTAAAACCCTCGGGGACGCCATAGCGACGGTGGAAAGGATGATCCCGAGGTAGGCATATGTTGAAAAAGACGTCAAAACCGCCATCATCGGGAATGACGACGCCGACATCACCAATTCTGAGACCATCTCGGCGTTCCATCAGAAGCTCGTTGCTCGGTTCAGGAGTCCATAGTGGATAACCACGAGGAGATGACAACAGCCTTGCGTACACGTCCTGGGGAGATCTAGGCATGGCGTACTGCTGTCCGAGACCACAGCTTTGAGCAGTCCTTGAATATAAGTCAGCTGAGATGCTGTGAAGTCCTGAGCGCTAAGCACGTACCATTTCAAGTTTAATGACCGTGGTTAACGTTTTCCTTGCTTTGATGTACCGTAATAAAAGGCCTCGCCCAACTCACACTTTCTGAATCCTTACGGTAGAGTATGATAACACCTGCATGCAACCTATTCTGGGTCCGGGGAGTCAGAGCAAATTTTCGAAGCATGCTGACAACTCGAAAAGACTCGCGCTGAGAGGAATACTGAGTCGGAATCTGAGCTATGGGTCACGGTGCATTGCTGAACAGTTTAAACCAGTGCTGGAAGTGCAGAGAATCGTGTCAAGTACAATAGAAGAGGTCATAATGCATACCCGCCGGGTGGGTCCACGAAAAACCTTATTCAATCTTCATTAGCCTGCTAGTAATATAGGATTTATGCCGCATTACAAATTACCTCATGCATTATGACCTTTCTACTGTATGAAAAACTTGAATGGGAACGTGGTAGTACACAATCATTTTTTGTTCCTTGTTTATCCGCGATGAGCCTATGTACTAGCGTATCAATGTATCCGAGTCGTAATTGCGAGGCAATCTAAGACTCTGAGCTCGAATGAGCCAGTGATGGCTAGGTAAAGGTCCAGGGGGCGCGAGTACATAGGGTGTCACGGTGCAGTCGCGGTCAATCTGATTTATATCCAATCCCTCCACTTGGATGCTTTCAGCGATTATCGCGCTTACTTGCAAGATCCTCGGGAAAGTGGCGGAAAGTACTCTTGAACGACACAGGGACTGTTGGCACACTGGCAGAGTCAAGTGATCTAGTCTGAGACTCGGCTTAGTATAGGAATTGGATACCTCAGTTCAGCTGTATCATCATCGACCGCGGTCGTGTTGGCGTTTGATCTGTCACGGAGGAGAGCCACATCACCAACAAGGACTTGCACACGCTCCAGATACGACCCTTCCTTGAGGGAACCAAAAGTGGGCTGCGATACTTCCAAGATCTAAACTTTCCAGTTTATTGATACAATACACACATCTTGTAGACTTGTACAGAGTAATGATAATCTTCAGAGTGACTAAACTTGTCTCGTGTATTTAGTTCATGGATTTTAATGAGAGGTGATAGACAAGGCGAATACTTACAAATTAACAAGAGATCTCACGTTTCTACGTCAGTCAGTCATGCCGTGGTGTGTAGCGTAATGGCTTGCCACCGACAAGCTACGCGTGAACGATTGGCCGCATTCTGGACATCGCCATCGATCCTCGAGATGCTGCTCTTGCACATGTCTAGCGAGGTCATTGCTGGGGAGCTCCACACCGCAGTCGCCCCATAGGCATGTAGACCGCGGAGTCACGTGGACCTGATGAATGTTGCGCAAATGTGTAGGAAACTCTGTCCCAAGAACTAAAGTAGAGCATATTTGCCCCCCGCCGACCCAACCGCAAGTGTGGTACTGGCTTAGCCTACCAACAGCGTCCAAAGTGGTCGAATCCTAGAAAAAAGTCATGGTCAGCTTCTGAGTTACCTACGATATGAGAGATCCAGAGGGTATTCCCACATTGCTTGCCCTCGACTCCTCCTGAATTGATATCACGACCTCCATCAGTTGTTCCTTCACAAATTCAACGATCTCCGTGGTGGAAGGTCGAGATTTCCCACTGTCCACAGTGGAGCAGCATCGTAGTAAAAAGGCCCATTGTTTATCAGTAACCAGAGTAACCGAGGAAGAACCACTTGGAAGGTAATCATATGGTGGCTTGCCAGTAAGGACCTACCAGACCAAACGGGCACGTAGAGATGGTAACAGAGTCAATATTAGTTTCAAATAAGAAGGTCGAAGCTGCACGAACCTGCCACATGATCCCGCCAAACGAGTATACATCGCTTTCGGGTGTTGGACCAACCACTGTCATATTCCCCTCGTTTTGCTGGAGAAGCTCGGGAGCCACCCGGCGGAGTGCTCCATTTGCCGCGTATATTTCAGTGATTGACAGACCTTGGAGCTCAGCCATAAGGGGCAAGAGACCGGAATCGGCGATACATGCTCTTCCGTTGCCTCGAACAAGGACGCTTGACTGGAAGGCTTGGAAGTGAGCAGATGAAAAATAACACGTAAGACCACGCATACACAAGAGAGATTTCCATGTATGACGGATTGAGAATGTACTGCGTGATGCGTCAACGACTAGACAATCACACTTATAAGTTGATTATTACAATACTGCAGTCCCATAGCAACATCGTTGACCTGTGATGTCGACTTCCAGTCATCCTAGGCGTTGGATTTGGGACGGACACTTACTAAGACAAGTCTTAAAGGTGTCGTCAGCTTATCGTTCCGGCGCTCGAGGTAAGACGTTAGGGTGACATTTTCGACCCATGGGAAAACCAAAGCAGGAAAACTTGCGACCTCGATGATGCCCAGAAGAGGTAAGATGTTATTGTGATCAAGCTTCAGTAAAATGTCGATTTCTCGACGAAAGTGCTATGCGACAATCAGATGCTTGAGGTAGACGATGACGGTCACAAAACGGACCTTTTTGTTGGATACGGAATCACCCCGGGCCAAAGGCTTCGTTATCACTTTAATTCCAACCTAGATCAAGGGATGAGTCGACTGAATGCAAAGATCCGACGACAACGCAACTCGGATGGACTCAGGGCTCGCCTGGAGCGTGCCTTGGTAAAGGTCTCCAGTACTGCCGGACGGAGATGGAAGGTGGATATCTCGTGTAACAAGTTCTGTTAGACCTGGGGAGAAATCGGGTGGGCTACCGTACGTGGTGAGCTATGAGCAGATCGACTTTAGCAGCGATACCTCACATTCCATAGACATTCCGCGCCGTTGTTGGTTTTTCGTCATTGGTCGTTGTTTCGTCGCCTCGTCTTGATACAGGCGCGCGCTATCAAGCAATCGATCAGATCCATACACAGCTTAATGATCAGAACCCAGCAATACACTTTCAGTGGTCTTCCCGGACGATGAACCAATGGAGTCGCCTTTGGTTGGAAGAGGAGCCTATACCAGAACAATATAGTGTATTTCCATTAGAATAACAGAGATGAGTATCTGTCTATGACGGCGAACGGCAACATACATCAAGTGGCTGTTCCAAGAGAAATATGGTGTCAGTAGCCAGTTGACT
This sequence comes from Boletus subluridellus, assembly GCA_038092575.1. Lineage (NCBI taxonomy): Eukaryota > Fungi > Basidiomycota > Agaricomycetes > Boletales > Boletaceae > Boletus > Boletus subluridellus. The sequence continues at coordinate 6,213 of JBBPQN010000288.1, read as the reverse complement.
AGAATGGTTACGCAGAACTCAATCACCGGTGGCAGATCCAACATCGGGCGCTCCGTTGTTGTGTCATACTTGACTAGGTCAACGATCGAATGCTAGACGACGTGATGGAATAAAACCAAAACATCAAAATGCAAAAACAACATACAATTTTTCTTTTCTTCTCGGATTTGAGTTGAGGACGAGTATCCATCGGCTGCAGGAACTTCAATTTGGAGAGATGAGCTAGCATATGCATTAAGATAGAAAGGTACGTACTGCACGATCACTTGCGAGGGACATGTCTTCAAAAAGTGAAGGGGCAATCTTCCCCAGATCCCATAAACGGATACACCAGTCCAGGGCTCCACTGGCAAGCTGGCGATCGTCCAGAGCAATAGCGATGGAGTGGACAGGGGAATTTTGTCGAAGGGTTGCACCAACTTGGTTGTGTGTGACTGTGTCCCAGAGACGGACGGTGCCGTCGCGTGAGGCAGAGGCAAAGAATTTACCGCTGTGCGACAATGCGATAGAGTGAACGGCATCACTGTGGCAAATCCATATAGCAAGTGATCCGCCAGAGGAGGGATCACAATACTTGATGGAGCCATCTTTGCACCCAACAAAGAGTCCATCACCACCAGGCGACCACGCCAGGGACCATGCTTTCTCCTTAATCGTGGGCTTAAAAACAGAATTATCTTCCAAAATCCGGACCATAAACTTGTCGCAGCTTGCGATTCGCCTTCCGTCCGGGGAGTGGCAGATCCCACATACGTAGTGTCGGTGCGTTCTGAACGGTCCGGCCACTCGTTTGCCCGTTGTAGTGTGCCACACCGACACCGATCCATCCTGCGCGCCACTTGCAACTCGGCTTGAATCTGGGGAAAAGGACAGCGACCTCACAACACTGGAGTGGCTCCCAGCTGACCGAGAGATCTCCTCAGACATTGATAGATCCCATACTCTGACCTTTCCATCTTTCCCTCCGGTTGCAATTCGTCGCCCATCAGATGAAACAACAATTGCTAGCACCCGTAGCACCTTGATGATCTCATCACCGAAGGGTACGTTCTGCGATTGAATGGTCCCGTCCTTGGATGCACTGAGGATACGATCACCAGGCAGAAATGCTACAAACGTAACGGGTCCATCGCATGCTGGTAGCACCAACGGTGAGGGTGTTGTCATGCTTCCACTGGAGAGTCAAAAGTCAACAATGGCAATTATAGGATCCATAGTTGAGATGCTTACAGCGAAGGCTTGTTGTACAAAATAGCACCAATCTCTTCTAGTCCAGCATACTGGCCCATCTTCTTCAGTGCGAGAGATACGATCCGCGAAGCAATAGTCCGCATATGCTGAGGGTCTGCTTTCGTCTGAGAATCCATCTTGTTCATATCCATTGGAGGTGTTTGTTTTTCAGCTTTCTCTGGATCCGTTTCAGCGGTGGCATATAACAGGTTGTCGTTCAATGCGTCCGGATCACTATTCCAAGTTCAAAGTCGTGAGCGGTTTCTTAATAGACAAAAACTGACCTTTTTCTCTCCAAATGTAGAACCCCTGCGATGAGTATACATAAGTAGTCGCCATGACGCAGTAATGACATCCTTACCTTCGCGTGAGACTATACGATAATTCTGAGAGAGTACTGTCTCAAGACGAGATTCCTGCCCAAGCTCTTGGGGCATAAGCAAGCCCTAAGATATCATGGTCAAGATTTGGTATCTGGACAGTGAATCACGAGACCAAGGACTCACATCTTCAAGGATTGAAATCCAATTACTGTCATGGGTGATTGCGATGTTCGCAGAAGGTTCCTAAAACAGACGAGTGTACTCGACACATCCATGATGTTACAGTGTAACTGACCTTGCGAAGCAAATATTGACTAATAGCGTCTGAGGGATGAAACGCCTATCAAGGCAGTCAGAACCACTAACCTTCATATAGATACAAAGATCAAGCACCCACCGGAGGCACATCTGGTATCCGTTGGATTTCAACATGCATGTCATCATATCCATCATCACCCGGAATTTCACTTTGTGATGGCACTTCAACGCTAGGGTCAGTCGCCCCCTCGTTATGCATGGCGGCTTGCGAAACGTTGTTGTCCCTGTTCCTCGTTAATCTTGCCAGCCTATGGACCCGCCGAGAATTGCTTGGAACAATGCTGGACCATTTCGCAGGATTGGGTCGAGTAGATGGGACATCTGCCTCGACGCTGATCCATCGGGTTCGTAAAAGTCCACTCCGTAACGCGATTTTGAACCCGCGAATGAACACAGCCTGGTTCGGAATGCCATAATCGACATGGGGCCCAACACGCCAGTCCAAAGCACATGTGGTCTCCCAGCTGTACGTCGGTGCAGAACTAGACCCCTCTATCTGCTTGAAGTGGGCCGTGTAATGCTCATTTCCCATGGCGTTTTCGAATGCTGCAACAGACCAAGACCGTGTTTTATAGACCCCAGTAATCAAATAAAGGGAGTCGTGGTTGATGATGCGATGGCGACGGTTCACAGCGTAATTGTACCACTCTGCGCCATGTCGACTCGCTTGCTCCAGGAAGAGTCCGTCGTTTAGAAGGTCGTATCGTTCAGCACCTTTTGGAAGGATGAGGAGCGCGCCTCCACTGGAGGATAGGTTGAATTTATACGGTAGAGCGCTCGACTCGTCTCTGAGAAGTTTTTGATGCAATCAGCTGGTCTCGTTCTCTCTCTCAATGACAAAAAATGCACCTCTGTGGAGCGCCACCAGATGGCTCAGCCGTCCCAACCCGCGTTACAGAAGAAGATGAGATAATACGCCCAGGATTCTCTGCATTGGGGATGGTCCTGATGTCTAATTCACTCTGATCGATGCAGGTAAAACCCTCGGGGACGCCATAGCGACGGTGGAAAGGATGATCCCGAGGTAGGCATATGTTGAAAAAGACATCAAAACCGCCATCATCGGGAATGACGACGCCGACATCACCAATTCTGAGACCATCTCGGCGTTCCATCAGAAGCTCGTTGCTCGGTTCAGGAGTCCATAGTGGATAACCACGAGGAGATGACAACAGCCTCGCGTACACGTCCTGGGGAGATCTGGGCATAGCGTACTGCGGTTTGAGACCACGGCTTCGAACAATCCTCGGTCATGAGTCAGCTGAGATGCTGTGAAGCCCCGAGCGCTAAGTATTAATATGTACCATTTGTTTAGTGACCGTGGTTAACTTCCTTGCCTCGACGTAGTCTCCCCAAACCAGCCCTGAAATTTGAAACCTCGAGATCAGAAGACGTCCGCTCAGCCACACTTTTTGAATCTTGTAGAGTATAATACCTGCTTGCAACCTATTCTGCGCGCAATTCACAGCAAATGAAATACGCTGACTTGAAGTTGTGAAGAGACTCACGCTGAGTGTCTCGACCGGAAATACTGACAGGAACTCTCGGGACTTGAGCCATTCGGGGTCACGGACATCGCTGAACAGTTTAAACCAGCGCTAGTAGGTGCAAAGAATCACATCAAGCAGGGTCCACTTCGGAAATTTAACCTTACTCGATCTTCATTAGCCTGCTGTGTAATCAGGTGACAGGAAGTGTAGGATTATGATCTTTTCTCCTGTACAAAAAATGGTAACATCGTACACAATCAATTTTTGCCGAGTGGGCCGCAGCTGTCATCCTCCATGCCTTGCAAAAACCACGTGACCGCATTTTGTAGGCCGAAAAAACACAGTTAAAAAAATTCTATAAATACTGTAAATAATACAGGAGCTGGAGGACCATTGTATCTACAGGAATTGAGCTATGCAACTGGAATGAGCAAGTTGTGTTCGAGAAATAAAGGGGTCAAGTTTTCGAGGATCGAGCGTTCGGACGCACTGCGGCTGTTATTGGATGGCAGTACGTATTACGTGATGTTCATTACATAATTCAAATAACTTGCATTTGTTGCCTCTCGTGCCCTCGGCTGGCGTGAGCCTCGCACTGGATTTTTATTCCTTGTTTATTGTCTGCGATGTGTATGGAGCACATTTATGTATTCGAGTTGTGCAGTCAGATCCTAAGACTCAGCTCGAATGAGCAAGTGATGACTAGCTGACAGGCCAGGGGGGCGCGAGTACATAGGGGTGTAGTTACTAGGAGTAGTCGCAGTCAATCTGATTCAACCAATCCCAGGTCTACTTGGATGCTTTCAGTGGTTCAAGTTGTCGCGCTCACTCTTGAACTTGACACAAGGACTGTTGGCACAAAGTCAAGTACCAGCGGCCGATGTGTCTGGAGCTCAGCTTATAGAAATTGAATAGTATACGCTTCACCGTACTGCTAGCATGGGTTGGTAAAGAAGGGGGTTTATGAATACAAAAGTTCTTCCTTGTCGCATCCTACACATGTGCCAACATCATCAGGGAATCACGTCTAGTAACCTGCGTTCTTCAGATAATCCGCTAGACCCTCGACCACAGGGGTAGCTTCTGGCGCCTGGGTCGGTGCAACGTACTCGGCGACCAAAACCGCCTGTTTCGTCTTGACCAAGACACACCCGTCAGCCTAGGACAAGGAAAGGAAGGGTGTCAGCCAAAGGTGGTGGTGGGACCAATCATCTGAACGGTACTTGCCCCTTTCTTGCCGTACACGCGCTCCGGGTCACACTGGAGAGTGAAGAACTTTTGTCCAGCCAGACGAACCCCGCTCGCTTGTGTCGCCTCTAGGTTGCTGAACGCATTGATGATCGCCTTTTGTTCTGCAGACGATAGCTGGAGCGAGGCGTCAGTCTAAACTGGTGTGCGAGGGAGAAGTGTATACGTTGTATCCAGCCGAGGTTGCCCATACACCACCCTTTTGACCTAGAATGGCGGCCTTTTGGACCTTGCCGCTTCCGAGCAGATTCGTATCGACATAGGCTGGGATGAGGGATCAGATAACGGGCGCTGGGGAGATCTAGGACGATGGTGCACCTTGCCAGGACATGAGCGTAGATCGTTCAAGAGAATGGAGTGTACGAGGGAAACAGCGGGAGGACGATGTTGGTCGAGCACGTCGGAGATCGCCTTGATATCAGACAAGTGTATGTAAGCCAGTGCTGTGCTCCATCCTTTGAATTTAAGTCCTTCTCCTCCACACTCGTCATTTTACTCGCTTTACCGACCTCGCACCGTCTCGTACGTTGTGTGGAACTCCATCGCATGTCTGCCGTCGCTTGTTTGGAGTGACTACTACGTCAATGCCGCTTCATGCTGGTATCGTCCATCTGAAAGACGTCCTATCCATAATAGAAGCACGAAATCACATATGCACCTCAGCCGTTTACGCTCTTCTAGCTTGGCCTCACAGTAATGGATAGCCTCCCTCCCGTTCTGGCGGCTAACAACTGTTGATCGGGGATAACGTATCCCTGTTCAACGGGTTGTCAGTCATCAGCGCAGACACGTCGACCAGAACGTCGACCGGCTTCGGCCGCTCAGTTCGCAATAGACTTTTTGGATGCGAACCTCGACTTCGTTTCGTCACTCCCTGTTTCCCATAATCAGCGAACGGACTCCCGACCTCAGCGACCAGGAAGGTCCGAGGAAGGTCCATATGTCCTTCACCGACTAGGATGTAACCCCCATCTCCTTGCAATCAAAGATATGAGTCAGCGATGCCTTTCGTTTTGTCAGGTCCGAGGAAGCGCTCTTTATATAGGCATCCTTCGCCGACTAGGATATAACTCCTCCATCTCCTTGCAATTAAAGATGCGGGTCTGCGATGCCTTTCACCACCCCCGTACCCACTGTGCTGTTCACAGCTACTAGCGTGGTTCCGGCGTGTCGTCTCAACCCTTTACAGACACTGCCATCTGATCCAGCACGGACGACCGCCCTATACGATTGCGCGTCGCTCACGCAGACTACCGCGACGAGATACCGTTCGTCTCTGGCTGATTGATGGCCATACAAGCGCGACCCAGCCAACATGTTCACGACGACGTCCTCCAAACACCTCACCTGCACGTATGAATTCGCCAACTTCGACGCCTTGTGGAACATGCGGAGCCTTGCGTTTCCTTGCTGGCAATGGCGGTGTTGGTCGTCGAACACATACCGTTGTGACTCTTCTTGGTCGTTTATACTGCAAAGTGACTGACAGTCGCGTTACCTAGCATTGACAATAGGCGTCAGATCACTTGCGGAACAACACTGCACCCTGTAACTGAATATCAATCAATAGATTTTATCGTCTTCAACTTTCCTACGAGTGAGCG
>JBBPQN010000287.1:0-19133 GCA_038092575.1 Boletus subluridellus | reverse complement strand
ATTCTACTTGAGCATGACAGACACCACAGGATGGACAATGACAACAGATATCACAACTTCGGCTATGGTAATCACAGTGAGAACTACTAGTAACTACTAGTAGTACAAGCCACGCTACTAGTACAACCGGTGTCCATCTGATAAGTTGGACTGGCCCGGGAACGAAAGCCAATACTAGTACAGTATATGAGTCCAAGTTGTCAGTGGGGTCTTCCGAGTTACTGACAAGGTAACAACTCGCTACTAACTTGTCAGCAAGGAGAGAGAATAGTAAATGAGCATGGGAATACCAACAATCTGACAGCAGACAATCCGAGCATGCCAATGAGGAATAGTGCCTGCTCTTCCTGATAGCCAATTGTACACATCTGACATGAAACTCTGCCTCCACAACATTTTGCTGAGCCCGTTCAACTTGCAAGTGGTTGTAGTTGAGGCGTAACAGGTCGTGTTGAACCAGATGGTCTGCGAGATTTTTCTGAATAATATGTATGCAGTGGTTGATCTGCGCAGTTGCTATCAAGAGCTGGGCTTTGGAGGGAGTGTGTGGAATGAGTATTGTTGGGCTGGGCATGAGTGGCTGCAGTCATGGTCAAGCAAAGTCATTAAGTGGGTCGATAAACAAAGCTGAAGAAATGGTTCAACTTACTTGGTGAGTGATCGGAGCCTGAGGAAAGTTATCTTCTAGATTTGGCTCCATGAACTCTTGCTTGGGACTCATTTGATTGTTGGAAGGGTCAAGGGAGACTTGGGGTGTCGTATGTAAGTTACCTTGCTGGAAGCAAGGTCATACAGTATGGTGCGTCTGCCAAATGTCAACACACTCGCAAACACCACCTATTTTCTGTTTAGCTGTTAATGTTACGTGTCATGGTACAACTTGAATGATGGATCATAGCTAATTGAACACCATTGAGAGAGACAGATGAACGGTTATCGCTGTCCGCAAGGATGGCTTGTTTCAAAAACTCTCCCACAGGCGCCTCTCGTTCCAGCAAAGTCAATGTCGGCACAGCCGACTCTAGTATGTAACTAATAATACGCTGTGGGCCACATCTGTGGCAACACCCGATATAACTGGCATTCACGGTGTGAGGACATCGTTCTAACACTCTGCGTGCACGACATGTCCAAGTCAGCCACAAGAACAAACCAAGTTGGCTTGAATGTTGAATGTTGAATGTTGCATCCTAAGTATATGAAGTCACAACATCCTTGGAAGCAGATGTATTTATGGTACCTTAGGGCACTTGCATCCCTGTGTCTTATATAAGACTTAACTGACATCCTGCAGGTCCAATATTGAGAGCGCCTGCCTCCCATGTGTTCATCAATGCGGGTTCCCAGGCATCACAAGTGGCCGGACCCACATCCTCATGTGTGAATGTCAGGCAGCTTAGCATGTTGGCCTTGATATGTTTAACCTGAGTGAAGCACACATTTAGTAAGTAAACAGAGATAACTGATGGCTGATAGCATACCAAAATGGGCTGGATGCAGATACCTCATTTCTGGATGGTGCAGGATGGTATCTAGGTGTTGAGAGCTGTGTGGAAGTTGAGCCAATCCCATGACGATATGCCGCAGCCAGTGATAAGGCAAGCAATCGCGACATCAAGGAAACACTATACCAGGATGAGCTGACCATCAGGTGACCATGCGACAGAGGTCAATGGGCTGAAATATGATGCATAACAATCAACAAGCCTTGAATGTTGTCAAGAGAAAGAGATACAAAAGTATACCACTCACTGTTCAACAAATGTGTTGATCACTCTTAGGCAACCATCCTCCGATATGGCAGCGACATGCTTAACATCAGGAGAGAACACAAAATCCATGGATAAAAGGTTCAACGGGCTCACAGGCTCATGGACCAAGCATGCACCCACAGCGAGCCTCTGGTGGCTGATGGGATTCTTGGCAACTCCCTTATCTGCTCTTGCCCCTCCACTCGCATTGGCTTCTGAATCAGGATGCCATGGAGGCACAGTAATGTGCATGGTCGTTAATGGATCCCATTCTCCTGCTGGTTGTGATTGAGCAGTGGCTACTAGCGTATAGTCAGCCTGAGTTATCAGATCTTCAGACCAACGTGAAACACAAAGCATCCCGACGGTATCAAATACAGAAAGGCAATGTAGATATAAATAAACATAAACATAAAAACAGGAACCTCTACTACCATATCGGAAGCTATTGTATTAGGAATCATGCGGCGTTTGCTGGGTTATCTGCATGATATAATAAGCCGTCCAATCCAGTATAGTACTGTTACTGCCATGCCCAAAGTGAGGAGGAGACTACAACGAGTAGAAAAGCTCTCATTTTGCCTAGATTGTGGCAAGCACTTCTCAAATGAAACTAATATCCTTTGACACATGAATCAACCCTCAAACGCCTGTGGTTCTCTCATCCCAGCCAACCATCTGCTGATCCTCCAAGTAGACCATCCCTGTGGTATCCCAACCCAAGCAACCACCCAGTTGCCCTATCCCCAATCGCCCCCAAGTCCCCCTATGGACACTCAGTTTGACAACTTGTATAATCAGATCCCAGAGGATTTTGACATCTATTCTGATGAACTGGAGCTGCTGCCATCTCATTCGGACTCGAACCTGTCCCTCGTTGGTAACATGAAACACCATCCGCACATACCTCGGGTTTTTCCTGGAGGCAAGACATTTATGAATGATTTCTTTGCTGACAAATATGGGTCACTGTGCCAGGAGAATCTGTTCTATCTGTTTGCTTCACGGGAAGATTGGCAACTTGGATCCTGGCTTTTGTGCTCGGAACTCAGCATGGCAGCGATTGATAGCTTTTTGTCATTAGATCTGGTCAGTATTCACCTCATGTTCCCCTCTCCGAGCCTCAGCTGATTTGGGGTTGACACCTGACAGATAAAGTCACTTCCAATTTCATTCTGGTCTGCAAGACAACTGCACCTGTGCACAAAGATGTTACCATCCAGGCCGCCCTGGAAATCCCTCACCATGTGCCCATTGGTTTCAACAAAGCACGCTATAACACTCTATTATCAGGATCCCATTGAGTGCCTACAGACATTGCTCAGCCATTCGCTTTTTGAGCATCATATCTCTTTCATTCCTTGGAGGGTATGGTCGACGGCTGCTCGGTTGGTGCGTGTCTACGATGATTAGCTCTCTGGAAATCACACTTGGGAATTACAGGTAAGGATGATAAGATCATTAGACATCTTCCTTTCAGTTATGGCTTACCTCTTCACTTCAGAGCAACATACCAGTGGGTGCCACATTGTTAGGCATTACACTGTCATCTGACAAGACAAATATCTTGGTCATGTCTGGAAATCACATGGCACACCTGTTACTCATTAGCCTCACCAACATTGATCCTGACATTCATAGAAAGGGCTCACTCCATGGTCTCCTCCTCCTTGCGCTCCTACCAGTCCCTTCCTTCATCCACAAGAAGTCCCAAGTCCATGGGCTCTTGTCCAATCGCCTATTCCACCAATGTTTAGACATCATCCTGTGTCCTTTGAAAGTTGCTGCCTCCCTCGGTGTCATGATGAGCAACCCAGTTGGTAACTTGTGCTATTGTTACTGTACACACCCCTTGTTGCATACATTGCCAATACTCCCGAACAAAGCTTACTTGCCTGTACCAGTACAAGAGCATCTCCAGTCTCCACCATGACGTATAACCAGTTTGGTGACAATATACTTCATCCCCATCATACTGCCAATCAAACCAGACACAAAATCCATGCAATATTCTCAAAATGCCATCCCGATGACTACGCCAATTTCCTCAAATTTGCAAAGTCATATGGCCTTAATGGTGTAGATATTCCCTTCTGGGTTGACTGGCCATTAGCAGATCCGGCAAAAATTTTGAAGCCAGAGTCTCTCCACCACTTCCATAGGTTCTTCTTTGATCATGATTTATGATGGTGCATTGTTGTTGTAGGCAATGCAGAGATTGACTACTGCTTCATTCTCATCCAAATGCTGGTTGGATATCATGCATTCAAGGATGGAGTTTCCAAACTGAAGCAGGTGACAGGATGTGATCACCATTCTATGCAATGCTACATTGTTGATATCATTGCTGGTGTGGTTCCCCTGCAATTCCTCACTGCTATCCAGGCACTTATGGTCTTCCAGTACCTCACTCAAATGCATTCCTTCAATGAGCACACATTACAACGATTAGATGCTGCCCTACAGTCATTTCACAATCACAAAGATTCTATTATTGCTGCTGGTGGGCGTTCCAAGCATTTCCACATTCCTAAATTAGAGCTTCTCCAACACATTGTATCTTCTATTTGGGACTCGGGTGCTGTGATGCAATGGAGTGCAGATGTCACAGAACATGCCCACGTCACCGAGGTCAAGAACCCTGCACGTGCTGGCAATAACCAGAACTACTATGGTCAAATTGCACGTCATCTTGATCATGCCAACAAATGCTTCTGATTCAATCTTGCAATGCAGATTGCATCCACACTCAGGGTTGAGCACCAGCCTGATGGTGATGACGATGACAACGAGAACGAGAATGGAGAGGAGCATGAGCCAGATGAAGAGATGTGGAATTTGTCCCTCTACAGTTCTCCGACCCGCCAAGTCCTGGACTACTTCCAAATTGCTCACACGCTAGCTAATGATATGCCTCCTGGGGTTCCACTGCCCTTGTGAACCCTTGCCTCATCCACCATGGCTATTCACTTAGCCCTGAAGCCCACTCTAAGAATGACTGTCTCTGAAGCTTCAGAATCATTTGGGCTTCCTGACCTTCATGACACCATTCTTGGATGTCTGGATCACTGTTCAAATGGTGAGTCCCATGCTGTGGAAGGACGGAGACAAGTTGCATCTCGTTTTGTCCCTTCGACCAAGAAGTTGCTGATTTGGTCAAAAATCCAAGTGCAATTATGGACTTGGCACAAGCTGGAATCAGTGGAGCCTGTGCAAACCCTTGTCATCGCTCCTCCATTGCAACACTATCCTTCTGGTTGTTACGATTGTTGATCATCAGTCTGACGGCTGATAGTGACTGGCCTGCTGGGGGCTTGAATGGTGTGCTCACGTGTTACTCCCTGAGTTCCGTCTCTCATTCAAATGGACAGGGCATTTAGTTATACAACTCCATCTTGTTTTTCATGTCCCTGGCGCCAACAATTTTTTCACATACATGCAATGCTTCAATGTTGCCCCTGCAACTGACCCCGCATCAGGTCTACACTCTCTAAAGCGTGCAACGAGAAGGAATGGCTCTTGCATTGGTGACATGATTCTGTTGGCCCATATTCATTCACCTGCACATACAGTGCCTATCACCATAAGGTGGCACCTCTCCTGAGGCTGTGATTTTGACCCAGGCTATCTGGGATTGAAATTTTAGACAGAAACATGGTCCAATTTTCATAAATCTGCATTCTTTGAAAAACACCCCCTGATTACATAATGTTCACTTTTGAGATTACTACACTGAGAAATATTTCGGGAGACATGGCCTGCCCGAGATGGAACATTTCCCACTGCAAAGTACCTCATTCCTGAGATCCTGGATGATTGCCCAGTCAAGACAATCTGTGCATTTTTTTGAAAGAGCTGGCAGTACATGGATGCAGTAAATTTACATGTATCACCACTGTATTGAACATTCCAAATATTCTAAAAAAAAAATTTCAGAAAAGGCCTCAATGTGAAACAGGCAGAATTTTCCATAAAAAAGTACAGGTCCCACTGTCATTGTGGGCCCACTGTAATAATGAGTGTTGGAGTTTTACTGAACTGAGACTTGGAGGCTCAGTGTTAGTATACCAAAAACGGTAACTCCGACGTCCAAATATAGTAACTCTGACTGTCGGCACTTCAAATTCACTTTTCAGATAGTCCCAAATTTTCAGCATTAGAATTTCAAAATTTTAATGAGATAGCAGGCTTCCTTTGGTATCTTAGAGTATATATACATGGTTAAAATACCACTTATTAAGTGTGTGGAGGTGCTATTATAATTTTCATGTCACCTATAAGTGAGTTGCCTATTTTGAGTGAGCAACACTGTATCATCCCACACTTTGGGAAAGTGGCCAACCTGCACCTGAAGCCGGACACTACCTATGAACTCTGTACCAATTTCTGGCTTAACAAGTATTGGAATAAACAGTTTTTCTATTCTCTCACACACTAGTTAGCATGGATGTATTACTCTCGGGAATGTCAACAGGTTGTGGATGTGGAATGACCATGGAGTTCCAGGGTTTTTACTTCCAAGTTGCTGTGTATATGTATTCTTCGTCTGTTTCAAGACGCCCTGCCTGTGTTTCTCTGCCCGCATTTCTCTACCTGCATTTCTCTGCCCCTTGCCCTCAGATGCCATGAGTCTTGCTACTCCACCTCGTCGAAACGCAATCACCTCAATGACATTCATGCCCTTTAAGCTGAAAACAGCCTTAGTTCCCACCTCTGCGAAACTTTACCACACAGTGCCACTAAACGAAGACCTTCAGAATGAGTTGGATGGTGCCATCCTGGAAGAACTGGTGATAATGCAGAGCCAAGGTACCAATAATTCACATTATGTTTTGCATTTCTACCAGGCTGCAGGAGTCCAATTTCCAGAGCTTGTGGCACTGAAAGGCTCAGATGACAAAACACAGCTTTATGACACCAACTTGGGTTGTTGGCAACCAACCAATCTACCTCACATACTTTGGCTCTCTGCAGATTTTTTGACTACACGTGGCATAGGGCATGGTAGTGGATGGTTAATCAGGACATTGGAGGGCCCTTTGCCATCCACATCAGCACAATGTCACAGGAACCAGAAGCAGAGCATAGTGATCACAAGGACCATACAGGTCTCTGGCACGGTGTTGGTGACCAAGACTGAAGAGGGCACCTACCTGCTGAAAGCTGGCTTGGAGGAGAGCAAGACGGCAACATGGCTCAATTGCATTGCTGTTTCCCTTCGCTCCATACTCAAATCCCAAACTTCAGGGCCACAAACAAGAGCAAAAACCAAAGAGCTAGCAAACATGCAATGCATTTGGTCAGCAGAATTTGCCATGAGATCCATGCCAGCAGATTTGGATATGAAGATGAAGCCTGACATCACTCTCCTCCAGAAGGACCCATTTGACCCCCATGGCAATAACTTGTGGCGTGATGTTGTATCTTTCCTTGAGCTTAGTAGCTCTGAAGACCTCTCTTGCATAGCCAAGCAATTAACAAGAAAGGCCTATGCTATTTTCGTGGTGCAACCTGGTCATCATTTTGTTATCACACTATCCATCTTAAATTCAAATTTTTGCCTTCACCTCTTCAACCATGCTGGTGTCATTCATTCACGCAGGTACTCCATTCACCATCGCGCTGACCACTTTGTCCGTATAGTTTACATGTTGAACTTCGGGGCCCCGGAACTTGTCAGCTATGATCCCACTATCTTCTTCTCTCCTGTCATCACTCGAACCCCTTGCACTCGTGTGCCTCTGACAATCTACATCGGCAATGTCCAGTATATTATCATACGCCTCCTCTTCAGCAGTGACTCAATCTGTGGAAGGGCCACACTATGCTTTATCGTCATGAAGGCTCCAACCAAAGAGGACAAACAGGATGAAAATGGCAAGCAGTACATCATTAAGAGCTCTTGGGCCCGCATAGGGCGAAGCAACATGGAGGAGCAGATGTTGAACCGAATAAAAGATAAGGGTTTGACTTACGGAGTCCCCAATCTTATTGTGGCATGGATGGTTCAGATAGGGGGGATAGACAACTCAACCGATCTACGCTGACCTGATTATATCCAGCGCCACTTGGGCAAAGACCAATGACCTGAGGTTCAAATTCAACACCACATACTTCTCAAACCAGTTGGTATGCCTTTGGAGAGCTTTACTTGCATTCAAGAACTCCTCAGTGTTCTCATCAACATTGTCGATGGTAAGTATTGTTCTTGTTACACAAGTCAAGGGTGTTAATAAAATTATCAGTTCATGAAGCACTTGTCCTTCAGTGCAGCATTCTTCATCGGGACATTAGCATCAAAAATATATTGATGTACATTTTTGACTACAACAAGCAACACTGGCCAATTCGGTCAAAGGACCCGCAAGTTTCCAGCTGTCTCTCCATGAGAGAGAAAATAATCCAGGAACACAAATTTCGCCGTGGTCTCCTAATCAACTTCGACTATGTGAAGTTCCTAGATGGGGACTCCTCCATATCTGGAGGTGAATGAACAGTATGTAGGTTAGCAATGTTGGGTGATCTATTATGCTCATTCATCATCTAGGAGACAATCCCTTTCATGGCCCTCAATATCCTGCACGTATTTGGGTCGGAAACTGTGGTCGATGTTGCCCACCAACTGAAACATGATCTGGAATCTATCCATTATGTTCTCGTCTGGATTTGTATTCTCTACTCTAATCCAAAGAGTCCAGAACACCAACCTCTCAATGCTCATGACACATGTTTGTGCAGGTGGACTTCCTGCAAAATGCACACTAAGGTCGAGGCACTTTGGAGCATGAAGATGGGTGAACTTGTAATCCGAGTTCCATTACAACACTTCACTCCCTACTTCCAGGGCTCATATCATACATTGGTAGACTCTATACTGTTCTTGCTAGTGTTCCTCTCACTCAGCACCCCCTCACTCATGATGTTCTCAGAGATATTTTGCTCAATGCTTTTTTTGAGGTGCAGGAGCTGAGCACTGATTTGACACATGTCCGGAGAAACTTGGGGATCACTGTCCCGGTGTAAGGAACTTAGGTTCCTTAGGTTCCTATACCAGCATATTTGGCTTGTTGCCCACCCCTATCCACAGTCCGTGTGAGTCTGTCTGTTGCCACTCACCCCTATCTGCGAGTCCAACTCGGACTCTTTATTTAGCTTCATTAAGGTCTCATTTACTTAGTAACAAATACTTCTCACTTCAGATACTATAATATTATTTTATTTTGTATTTTCTTAGATAGAAGAAGTCTGAGGTATTCCTCAGACTATAAATCCTTGTATTCCAACTCGGAATCATCATCGATCTTTTCGCCTGCATTCACTCTCGGATCACTCTCGCTGTTCATCTCGTCTCCGGCCCTCGTCCTAGGCCATCCCCTTCATATTTGGCCCTCGTCCTAGGCCATCCTATTCATTTCCGGCCCTCGTCCTTGGCCAGAATTTTTGTATCCATTCCATTTTCATTTTTCATTTCTTTGTCTTGCGCGCCATATCCGAATTCAGTCAGATTAGTCATTAGCGCTGTGGTACGTTGTAGCTAACCCTTCTCACTCAACAGCCTGAGAGGAACCCCCCTGGGACGAGTCAACACTCACATCCCCACACCTTATTTACTATTTTACAACTGGAGCCCACTGCGAGGGGGTTTTCCAGGGTTTTCAAGAAGGACGTTGACCTATGCCACAGCAACGCTCACTTTGTCGACCTCCACTAGCGCCGGCTTTTCGTGCAACTTTTTCTCCCTCAAAAAATATTTTCCGCCATTGATTCCCTCAAAAGAAGCCATCAGAACACTATCAACGATAGCTCCTACCACAAGTCCGAAGCATCTGCCTCTCCCTTCCGTTCCCGTCGCGCAGATCATCAGCAATCTTTCCGACCATTTGCGGGGACTCATAGTCCCAACGATCGTGATATTGCCTTGATCCTCGTGACTATCACCACCATCGCTGTCGATTGACCATCCTCGTCTCGCGGCACCCATCAGATCGCTTTGGTCCTCATCACCCATCTCAGCCTTCACGCACACACCCTCTCGTCATCGTCGCCTGGGCCTGCAGTCCTACACCTCACGCGCGCATCACGCCCATCGCTTTCGCCATCATCCTCATCATCACGGCTTGCAGTCGATACTCCAATGACCATCGCTATCGCTACCATCATAGTCCTTGCCATCACCATCGCCTGTCATTTCCCACACGGGTCACCTCTCCAATCACTTTGGCCATCATCACTGGGGCTCGTGGTCCTACACCTACGCATGCATCACAACTCATCGCCATCTCCCATCGATCTTCCCACCTCATCTCCTATCGCTTTCATTCTCGTCATCACAGCTCGTAGTCGACACTCCAACGACGCGTCACTATCCTTCTTGCAGCCATTTTCGCCATTAACCATGCCTTTCCCCAACTACCTCCTTCAGCTACCTCGTCGAGGGACCATTGAAGCTCCCAAATTCAATGCGAAGGTTTCGTCTCAGCTACTGCGTTTCCTTGAACATGTTGATGTTTTAGCAACAAGTATTGGACTCACTGACATGCAAAAAATTAAAGTAGCTATTCGGTATGCTGACTTGGAAGACACTGAACTATGGGAGACATCACCCCAAGTAGCTGCGTCACAACCAGACTGGCCAGCATTCATAGCTGAAGTCCAGCGCTGGTACCCGGGATGTGATCGTGACTACCCACTTTATGCCCCAGGACTGTCGCTGCCAGTCCTCACCACTTCGCCTCCATCCAGTATCACTCCCTCGGCAGTTGCTAACCCCATCTCCTCCTCACCATCTACTACGTCCACCATAGCACGTCCTGATTCCTGGGACGAACTCGACACATTCGCTGCTACGTGGTCCCTGGTGCCACAGCTGGATTGCCCTCCCAGTCCTGAATCTGAAAATGCGATCATTTCGGATCACTTCGAAGCTAACCTATCATCCTCTGAATCATCGTACCATGTTGTCGACACTAATCCTATCGCTTCATCTCTTCTAGCTGAGCCTCCTATAATACAGAATGATCCTATCGCATCCAGCAATGTTTCATTCGATATCATCGACGCTAACCTTCCATTCTCTGCAGTGCTAGTAGAACCAGACGCGCCCTGTCTTGCGTGGCAGACACACGACCGGATAGACGATACAGATAAATTAGGACCTTTCACACTGACTTCACTCCCTTTGTCGCCACCCAGTTTCGTTTCCTTTGATGACATTGGCGCTGACCTTTTGCTATCTCTTATACTTGCCAAGTCCTCTGTAATGCATACGGTAGTGCACAAGCGTCCCCCACTAGACGTTCCGGAAGACCCAGATCCTAGCAGTCACAGACTGTACCATATCAAAGTATCGAGCAGCATTTTGAACGGTGTTACCAGCACTTACATCATTCCCTCTCCATTCACATTCGCCTCACCGTCACCTCACGCCACTAGTAGCCTAATGTCCCCAGGACTATCCATTCCATTATTCACTTCGTCATCCTTGTCATTTTCTAATCCTTCATTGTCCATACCTGACGAACCTTCAAGATCATTCATTCTGCTCCCTGACTCGGAATCTTCCTTTAGCCTTTCGTCTCCTGATCTGCGCATCTCACCATCCATTCCTTCACCCTTGTTCTTTCCTGATTCAATGCCGTTTGGACTGGATGCCTCTCCGTCCCCCTCATCACCTTCTTCCTTTTCAGATTCATCACCCTTCATCACCTCATCTGTTCAGTCCTCTTTCAACCCACCTCCCCTTTTATCCACCTCGCGGCTCTCGCCACCTTGTCATCTATCGTCATTGGCACCAGATGAACCACCACCCACTCCATTCACAGGATCCTCGTTTGGTCCGTTGCCTTCAGGACTGCACACTTCGTTTTCCGCCTCTCCCATTCAATTTGTCTCGAGTTTATCGTCTTCTGCATCTCATAATTGCTTATCCTCTTCACCCGTTTATTCCTCTTCAAGTTCATTGTGTTCTGAACTACATCCACCTTTATCCACTTTATTTGCTGACTCCTCTCTCAGTTCATTATCTTCGAGTCCATCTCCTTCAGGACTATTTATTTGTTCGCCTGCTTCACCCATTTCGCTTGCCTTGTTTTTAGGACCACGTGGGTCTTCACCACCTTTCCCATTTGTCGAAAGCGTCGTCCACTGTGACATTGCTGCATCAGATGCTCAGGGAGACCCGACCCCTTTTGGCTGTGTCTCGGATCGCCTCAAGATGCCGTGTAACATTCTACATACTATTGCCAGCGTTGGCATCACCTCACCTCCCCAATCCGTATCACTGGTCATTTCACCTCCTTCATTCCTGTCGTCTTCTCAACCACGTTCGCCTCCTTCTCTCTTCTCCAGACCAGGGTCACTTCCTACCTTACTCAACCAGTCATCCTCAAGCCCACCACGTCCTTTATCTGTTACAGATTTCTTTCCTTTTTATCCTTCTAACTATGCTCTCGCTCATTCATCTTCTCATATGCAAGAGGGCCTCGCCCTTATGGCATTGACCATGCAATATGCCACGTTTACGGACGACCTTCTTGATACGGACGAATAACCTTTTCTAGGCAGCTCTCTTGTACTGCCTCATATTCCCCTTTACCCAGATGGTCTGTGCGCACTCTTACTTAGCTGGTCTGTGCGCCATTCCAAGTAGTATAAATACTTCGCCCTTGTACTATAGTTCTACATCTAGTTCTACGCAATCTATTGCTTAGAATCTGGTCATTCCGTGAGTGATTAGTCCTTGTGATTAGTCATAGCGAGACCCCTAAAGCTTCTAGTGTCTTCGCACTACACTTGAGTGTGTGCTCTGACTAGGTTCTATGCATCAGCGTAACATTATCTGCTTCACCGCGTCTACTCGTTTCTGGTCTGCCACCTGCTTTCACTTTATCCAATCAACCTTCTTCTGGTCTACCATCTTCAGGACTACAAACCTCTTTACCCGTTTCGCCTATTCAGTCTTCTTCATCTTCCCAAACATTCATACCACTTCTCATTTTTTCCGTTCAACTCTCTTCGAGTTCGTCGTCATTGCTGTCCGTTCACCCCACATCACCACCTGTTCAATTCTCTTTTCATTCTGCGCTCGTCAGACTATTTACTTCCATATCTGCTTACTTGTTGCAGTCCTCTTTTGTTTGTTTGTTGGCTGCCATGCTTCACTCACCCCCCATTTTTGCTCTATCCATTCGAGGGCATTTCCCTTTCGATCCAGGAATCCGCACATTCTAGATTTCCTTTTCGCTATCCCCGGGACACCCCAATCATCCCCACGTGCCGTTTCGATGACCAGGAGGCCATCAGGCAAAGTCCCCCTCGGAGGTGAGGAGTCCCAAAGGACTCTCTCAGTTAAATTTTCGCATTTTTTTTTCATCTCGGTTTCTATTCGTGCAATTGACCTTCATTAATGTTTTTGACCCCAATTCCTACTCGTTCAAGCCCTTTGACGCTACCCCTTAGGTCACTTGTTCACTCTATCTGAAAAATACTGCAACACATCTTCGTCTCACCCCGGTCTTCATCTGGTGATCTCTGTTTCACCCCGGGTTTAGTCCGGCACTCATCACTTATTCATCGAACAACAAACCGTCACAAAAAGAAAAAAGAAAAGAACACTGAAAACATACAGGCAATCTGTCTTCTTCTTCATCTCATATAGCCTTTCTGCTCTTTTTTCATCCTTACCAGATTCTCGTGTCCTCGCAAGTTCCCTACGTACTAAAATATCTTTGAATGCGCATAAGGACATGGCACACATTATTTGATTCATTATTTCATTTGTCCGATACATCCAGTACTGTCTCATTGGATCCAACACAGGTATAGACGTGAAAGCAGCACGAAGAAGACAAGTCGAGTCAGACGCTCGCAGAATGGTTTCATTTCATTTCATTCTATTGTTCTTACTTACACATTCATTTCTTTTTGCTTTACTTTCGTTCTTTCATCAAGATCAGGCTTGCGCTGTGGATAACAGATGACGGATCCAATCAGATCACACCAGACGTGCGCGGACAGCATAGGATTTATGCAGGACAATTGACAAGTCCTACTGGCATAGAGGCTTCTTACCAGGATGAAAGTGGCTGGACCGTGACAGCACGCTACCCTTCCATCCTCTCACCATCACCATTTGTCTTTATCCGTCACTCCCCTTCCTCCTCGCCCTCAGCATTATCATCCAAACGTGTACTACCTTGCACCTGTTGATTCATAACACGGGAATGTCACAAACGGGCAGCCAGACACTAGCAATGGACATGGGAACCTCATCCTTCTCGTCGCTGTCCAAGCCATTTCATCTTGACACCAGTGCTGTCATTATCCTATCATCATCGTCATCGTCCTCACTACCACCACTGCCACCACCATCCTTCTTGTCACAGTTATCAGCATCCACTGCGAGTCATCCGTTCCCACAGTCATCAGACTGACTGGGGACAGTCAGGATTCAACTCCCCCTCGGATGTAAGGAACTTAGGTTCCTTAGGTTCCTATACCAGCATATTTGGCTTGTTGCCCACCCCTATCCACAGTCCGTGCAAGTCCGTCCGTCACTGCTCACCCCTATCTGCGAGTCCAACTCGGACTCTTTATTTAGCTTCATTAAGGTCTCATTTACTTAGTAACAAATACTTCTCACTTCAGATACTATAATATTATTTTATTTTGTATTTTCTTAGATAGAAGAAGTCTGAGGTATTCCTCAGACTATAAATCCTTGTATTCCAACTTGGAATCATCATCAATCTTTTCGCCCACTGTAAGAATTATAACTAGGTCAGAGACCTAAGAGGGGGGATGGTATAGGGTCGAGTAAACTCGTCCCAAGGGGTCCTAGAGTAGGTGTTGTGAGATGACTTGAGCGAACACTGGCGAGACTCTACTGGGGCTACACCAAACCAACGATGAAAGAGAAAGCAGAGGTTTAAAGGATAAGAGACAGGGCCTTCCTTAATCAACTCGCAAGGATGTAGGTCGCAAGTGACAAATGGATTAGACTGGGGAGTCCAGTCGAGTACAGCTACTTTATATATGTTACAAGATGGTGCACAGACCATAGGGTCCATGGGAAAGACTACTGGTTATAGATATATGAAAGAAGAGTTCATGAGAGAGGAAGAATGATGATGAGAGAAAGAAGCAGAAATTAATAATGCGTGTGTGCAACGTATTTGTCTAGACCATAGGTCACGTGTAGTTTCCCACGGTCACGTGCACATCACGTGACTTCGAAGTCTGAAGGATGTAAAGTAATGCGTGAATGTGCTAAGTTAAAAAATGTTTGAAAATATAGCATATCATAACACTACTCCCTCCTTAAGACTTGAATTCCAGATGAGTCCCGTGATAATTAGTTTCGGTAAGGTTTTCATATTGTGAGAAGAGAGAAGAAAAATCTCCAAGGGTAAGGCCACGAAGTTTCTGAGGAGCCGAGGGGTTCTTTTTGTGGAAATCAGCAACTGCCTGAGGGGCGGTGTTAATAATGTCACCTGATTCCCATGTCCTGTCGGATTTGTCGTAACCTTTCCAATGTACGAGATATTGAAGCTGGCAGCCTTTGAGACATGATGCCGCAATATAGTCTATCTCAAATTGCTCTACTCCTTCTTTGTCAACTTCGATTGCATCTGGGCGTGAGACTGGTTGACCCGGAAGGGTTGCCTGATAAGGTTTAATGCATGATATGTTAACAGTAGGGTGTATGTGAATAGAGTTGGGTAATTTGAGTTTGACGGCGTTAGGAAGGACTTCTAGGATTTCGTAGGGGCCAATCCATTTTTGTGTCAACTTCTTTGCCATATAAGGGAGCTTCAAATGTTCGGCCGAAAGCCAAACTTGTTGTCCTTTCTCGTAATTAGGAGCTTCGGAGCGTTTAGACTCTGATTGTTTCTTCATTCTTTCTCGTGCTTCCTCTAATGCGTCTTCTACTTCTTTGTGACTTTTTCCCATCTCCATGCCAAATTCTTTTCCCATGCCTTTAGCTTTTCCTTCAAAGCCCATGCAAGGAGCATAGTTACGTGTGATGTTGAAGGGGATAGTGCCTGTGGTGGTAGTGAGGGAATTGTTGTGATGGAACTGCGCGACTTTGAGCCAATTGGCCCATTCAGTCTGTCGTTTAGCTACGTAAGAGCAGAGATACTGTTCGAGTTCTCTATTAATACGCTCTGTTTGTCCATCAGTTTGCGGGTGATAGGTGGTGGAGATTTTCTGGGAGATAGAGAGAAGATTACATAATTCGGAAGTAAAGTCCGAAACGAACTGGGGTCCTCGATTGGAAACGATCGTAGAAGGAAGTCCGTGGATACACCAAATATTGTCTCTGAAGATAACGGCTAAGTCCTTTGAAGAAACTGTATCGTAAGTAGGAATGAAAACAACTTCTTTAGAAAATCAATCAATGACGACACAAATAGCAGTATAACCGTGGGAAGCGGGTAAACCTGTAATGAAATCAACAGATAAATCTTCCCATGGTCGTTTAGAAGCGGGTAAAGGAAGGAGTTTTCCTGCTGGTGCCTTTGACTTTCCCTTTGTTTGGGCGCACACTTGGCAGCTATCTATATAATTTTTAATGTCTTCGGTGACTCCAGGCCACGAGAAATGTTGAGTGAGAAGATGAGAAGTGCGAGCTTGTCCAGAATGTCCGCCAATAGGGGAGTCATGACAAATCATGAGAAGTTCAGTACGTAAGGGTTCGGGAACAAAGACTTTGTTTTTGTTGTTTTTGAAAATATAGTTATCGTAATCATAAGTATATTCATTAAAGGATTCTTCTCGTATTTTTTCTGATTCTTTTATGATTTTATCGTAAAAAGAGGAAGAAAGTTCGACATTATTAATGAAAAGAGAAGGGGGTAAAACAGTAATGTTCTGGTTGTGATCTGTGACAGCATCACCATGGTCCAGTCGGCGAGATAAAGCATCTGCACGGCCATTCGATGTACCAGGTTTATAGATAAAGACGTAATTGAACTCTTGAAGAAGGGCATGCCAACGAGCTTGACGACCGGATAAGGTCTGGGGTTTCTTCCAGTATTCGAGATTCTTGTGATCTGTCCAGATCTCGAAACCTTCCCTACCGATTAGGTAGTGTTGCCATTCCTTGAGTGCTCAAATGACTGCCAAGAGTTCCTTGTCATAGATAGGGTAATTGCGCTCGGCGCTGTCGAAAGAATGGGAAATGAAGGCGCAGGGCCTCCAGAGACTGTCATCGCATTTAACTGACAGCACTGCCCCTGTGGCAATATCTGAGGCATCCATTTCAAGATGCATTTCTTTGTCTCGATCAGGATAGGCCAGCAGGGGTGATTCCTTAAATTTGGCTTTCAAGGAATCAAACGCGATCTGGTGCTTCAGTTCCCATTTGAATAGAACATCCTTTTTGGTTAGATCGTTCAATGGGCGTGCGATGTCTGTGAAGCCTTCTATGAATTGTCAATAATAATTACAAAGTCCGAGGAAGCCTTGCAGTTGTTTGAGACGTGTGGGAATCGGCCAATCCAATACCCCAGATACCTACTTTTCCTGCATTTCTACTCCCTCTTTAGATACTACCATACCGAGAAAGTCCACTTTGTCCTTTGAGAAACTACATTTTTCTGGTTTTACATAAAGATCGTTTTGGCGAAGATGGGAAAGCACCTCCTTTACTATTTCCTCATGCTCTTCCTTAGTCTTGCTTTGGTAAATATCATACAGTTGTCGATATAGATAACGAGTACAGCATACATGTCATTAAATATATCATTCATCATTTGCTGGAAGGTAGGGGGTGAGTTAGTCATCCCGAAATACATAACGGTTGGTTCATATGTGCCTATGGGAGTAACAAAGGCTCCCTTCCACTCGTCTCCTTCCTTAATTCGCACGTTGTTGTAACCCCATCGAAGATCAAGGGCTGTAAACATGTCTGCGCCCTTAAGGCGATCAATCAACGTGGAAATAAGGGGAAGAGGATAGGTGTTTTTTATAGTGCCTTCATTTAAATAGCGATAGTCCATAACGAGTCTCTTTTTTCCATCTTTTTTGGGTATAAAGAATACTGGTGCCGTTTGAGGGGACTTTGAGGGTCTGATGTAACCCTTTTTGAGTTCTTTTCCGATGAACGTGTGTACTTCGTCCATTTCTGCATCCAATAAAGGAATTACTCTACCCTTTTTGGGAGCGAAGTCTGATTTCAGATCTATCGCGTGATCCCAGGGTTTTCGTTCCAGCATTCTTTTGGATTTGTTCTCGGAAAATACATCAAGGAAGTCGTGGTAGGTTTCAGGCACTTTCTCCTTGAGTCCTTCTTCTATACTACGGTTATAAATAAGTTTGATCGGTTCGTCAAAAGGTCCATCACCCATAATACGACAGTAGAGTGTGCATCGAGGAAAAGAAATAGTTTTAGTAACCCAATCTATAGTGGGATTATGCCGAGCCAACCAATCATAGCTGACAATGAGGCGGTGGGTTCCTAGTTTTGAAACGTAGGCTTCCAGGACCTTGTAATGACCGGCAATCCCAATAATTAAAGTGACAGCGTGGGTTACTTGGCCTATTGCTCTGTTAGAGCCATCAGCATTTTTTACCGAAATAGAGTTAGCAATTTTATAAGTAGGAATACCGTGAGAAAGAACATAGTCCTTGTCAATAAAAGTGTGGGAGGCACCTGAATCTAGAAGGGACTTAAACGATCGAGATCACCAACTTCCGTCTTCATAATTTAGTACACGTGTTTCAAGTGACATTTTGCCACCAAATGACAATGTGCTTGCATGAATAGAAATAGATGTGGGAGAATTGAGGAATTTATAGATAGGAGAATTTCTTACTTGGCAAACAAGAGAATTAAGCACACTTTGTTTTAATTCCAGCACCACGCTCACACTTTGTTGAGTCGCTCTTTTGGAATGGGGAATAATATTGTCAAGAAGATCGTCCAAAGTACATACAGGGAAATCCGACTCATCGCAGTCAACAAGATTGGTAGAAATATTACAGGAGGAAAGGGAAACAGAAGGAGAAACGTAATTGTCCAGTGCATGAACACCCTCATCGTTCACAGACTTATTTAATTTAAAGAGGAGGCCACCTTCTGTCTGGCTTCTACTTCGAATTTGTCTCTGTAGAAGGCTTCGGCTTCTGCCGAATAGAAAGACGGTGTTGCCACTTGCTGAGTGACAGCCGGGGGAGCGGACGGAACGGGCATGGTGGTTGGAGGAGGGGGGAGGGGACGTCCATATTGGTGCTGGGCGTGCTGCATGGGCAGCTGGTAAGGTGCAGCAGGCACATGGGCACCTGTTTTATAATCCCAAAGATACTGTTGCCATACCTGTGGCTGTCGCGGGGCTCTCTGGTTTGGGTTTTGAGAGCAATCTGGCCATATATGGCCAACCT
>JBBPQN010000286.1:0-19142 GCA_038092575.1 Boletus subluridellus | reverse complement strand
TCATATGTGGTCCTACATGGTCAGATCAGACGAGATCAAGCAACGGTAAAACCAGCTGCTCGTGAATATGAGCCCGTATGATTAGTTATGATTTAGATTGTGTCATTCATATCTAACGAGATGTAGCACTGTTCCATCATATTCAAAATATGATATGACTCTCACTTCGTGTGGGGGATGTGATCAAATCTTATTCAATTATTATCTACATAATAGTTCATATTGAGTCACATATGACCCTACTGGGTCATACCCAGTTCTCACTGGGGGTCAACTGGGACCATGACCCCACCGACTACAAGATCAACAAGGGAGACTAATCCAGATGAGACTGAGAAGGCAGAGGAACAGACCCAGCTGGAACTGGAGAATATAGAAGAAGAGTCGGAGTCTCTTCCATACAAAGGGGGTAATGTTACGGATTTCTTTCCTTTTTATCCTTCTAACTATGCTCTCACCCATTCATCTTCACATATGTGAGAGGGCTTCACCCTTATGGCATTGACCATGCAATATGCCACTTTCACAGACAATCTTCTTGATATGGACAAATAACATCTTTTAGGCAGCTCTCTTGTACTGCCTCATATTCCCCTCAACTCAGATGGTCTGTGCGCACTCTTACTTAGCTGGTCTGTGCACCATTCCTAGTAGTATAAATACTTCACCTTTGTACATTAGTTCAGCATCTAGTTCTATGCAATCTATTGCCTAGAGCCTGGTCATTCCGCAAGTGATTAAGTCTATGGATTAGTCATAGCGAGACCCCTAAAGCTTCTTAAGTGTCTTCACACTACACTCAAGTGTGCACTTCAACTAGGTTCTATGCAACAGCATAACAGGGAGTTGCAAAGCCCAAAGAACATTACCATTGGTTCAAAGAGGCCAAAAGGGGTGATGAAGGCAGCCTTCCAGTGATCCTCAGGTTTGATTAATATGTTGTTATACCCCCATTGGATGTCCATCTTAATGAAGAGGCGGGGGCCTTTCAATTTATCCATGAGATCCAATATAAGAGGGAGGGGGTAGGCATTCTTGACAGTATGTTCATTGAGATACCAGTAGTCCTGGCAGGGGCATACTGATCCATCCTTCTTTGGGACAAAAAAGAAGGGGGAAGCCTGTGGTGACATTGATGGAACTATCTTTCCAGACTTAATGTGCTTGTTGACAAAGGCTCGACAGGCATCAAGTTTCTTTGGGTTGAGGAGGTAAGCTTTAGTGACTTTTGGCGAAAAACTGTCCTTGAGATTGATGGCATGGTTGAAGGGTCAAGAGGGGGGTAGCTCATCAATGGCCTTCTTTTCAAATATGTCTTTGAAGGCAGAGTATGCAGGTGGGAGTTTCTTTTCCATTTTCTCAGCTTTTGAGGCAATCTTGGTTGTAATGGTAGTCTTGGAAATGGACAAAGCACGGTTGAGTTGTTTCTTCCACAGCTGGGTGATATGAAGGTCTGGGTCCATGTCCAAGTATCAGACAAGGTATCATTGGGTGATGGCATCTGGGAAGTCATAATAGGGGATGGGGAGTCAATCTGGGATGGTGACTTGTCCAGTTGCCCAATTGATGATGGGATTGAGATCCTTCAGCCATGGGAGACTGAGGATGATGTTCTTGGATCTGCAGTTAATGACCATTAGTTTTTGTTCTTCTTCTATCTCTCCTACTCAGAGAGTGAGGGATACCTGGTGTCAGATAATCCCTTCCTTGTTGGTAGATCCATCCACATTTTGAGCTTTCAGTGGTTTAGGAAGTCAAGTGGTGGGGATGCGATGCCTTGAGACAAAGTCTCAATCAATGAAACATCCAGTTGCACCACTGTCAATAAGGGCGGTGATGTTGATGATTTCTGCTCCTGCATGCATATAGAGAGAGGGGGATTTGGATTGACTGTGCATGTGAATCTGATACAAATATAGAAACTATGACAAGTGGAGGAGAAGATGTCAAGACTTCCCTCCATTTCAAAAATCCTTGGCCACTTCTATTCTAGCAGTCACCACCATTTCTCCTGCCTCCTCTGGTTGTTGTTCATAGCAAGTTTTGAACACCTGTAGGATGTCCTCCTTGGAGATGTCCCTTCCTCCAAGACTAGTGACATAAGTTGTGACAGGATCTGGGGTAGGAGTGGTGGAGGCAGCTCTAACTCTCTGGGGGTTCCTAGGAGGATGTGGGGGTCCATTGTTGTTGCAAGGAGGGTTGTTGTTGCAAGGGGGGCAAGGGTGATTGGTGGTGTGACATCCCTTCTGATGGCAGATGAAGCAGAGGTTGTCCTTCATGTGATGGGCATGCTCAACTAGAGTAAGGCAGATAGCATCCACATCCATGGCATTTGGGTTGTGATGAGGGGTGGCACAAGTCTGATGGGGTGAGGTCCATGTGGACATGGGAATAAAGGCCTTTCAGCATTGGAGTCCATCTCTTCTCCTTGCCTGTCCAGCAAACTGAGAGGCCTTCTGAATCCATTTGTTGATAGTATTGGAGATGGTGGACATCATTAGGATGGAGTTGGAGAGGCTGTTGTCTAGGCCATTGATGTACCACTCAATCAACACCTTTTGATCCATAATCTCAGCTTTTCCAGCAAGAAGTTGGTGGAGGTTGTAGTCATCCAGTCTATTGGGATCCCTGAGATTCTGTCTCAACTTTCCCAAGTCAATTCAGGCCTTGGCTCTGACATCATATGGGGTAAAGGCTTTAATGAAGCCTTGTGTTACAGCAGAGAAGGACTTAGCGTCATCTCCTACTGTCTCATCTCCTATTTGCCAGTACCAACCCTTAGAAAAGTCCTTCTCTTGGCCTCTGCTCATTTTGGCAAGAAGGGTAAGGGTCTTGGCTCGATCATTATAAAAGCAAGCATTCATCTGGAAGTAGGCCTTCATGGCCAATAGCCATTGTAACACATCATCTGGGTGACCGGAGAAATCATCTGGCAGACCTGCCTTAATCTCTGACTTATGTTCATCGACATCCATGGGGGTAGGGAACTCTAGTGGAGATTCTGCTCATTCTTTGGTTGTTGCACTTTGTGGTGATAGAGGCACAACTGGAGGAATAGTTGGTTGCAAATGATGAAGGTTCATTCCTGAAGAGGACAAAGATTGAATGGGAGTGGTTGGGAAGGAGGGCAGGCAGGGGGTGGCAGAGTTTCTGGTCTAGAAGTTGGGGTCATCATAATGGTAGTCAGTGGGTTCGGGTAGTCAGAGGCAGTACTGCAATTTCAACATCTGGCTCCTACTCAGGGGAGGGAGCTTGGATTCCTCTTCACTACAAAATGGTGGTAGGAAGGACCTTGTGCTGAATAGCAGAGGTAAACTGGACAATCTAGTTCTTTTGTTATGCTAATGTGTAGAACCTAGTCAAAGCACACACTCAAGTGTAGTGCAAAGACACTTGGAAATCCTGGGGTCTCACTATGACTAATCCTTGGACTAATCACTTGCAGAATGACCAGGCTCTAGCAAATAGATTGTGTAGAACTAGATACAGAACTATGGTACAAGGGCGAAGTATTTATGCTACTTGGAACTATGCACAGACCATCTGGGTAAAGGGGAAAATGAGGGAGTATGAGAGAGCTGCCTAGAAAGGGCTATTCATCCATATCAAGTAAATTGTCAGTGAAAGTAGTGTACCCCATTGTAATTGCCATAAGGGCATAGGCATCCTGCACCAGAGAAGGTGAATGGGTGAGAACAAAATCAGAACAGTACAAAGGGTAAATAAAATCCATAACAGCAAGTGGACCCATTATTTCTATTCACAATGTGGTATCAAACTGTTGATTCCATGGTTGGTTGCCTCAGTATCATGTGGTCAGTGTTTTCAAAATTAGCTGATAATTTTCCCCCACCAGGCAGAACAACTTCTTGTTTTGACACAAAGGCGATGGTTGACCAGTCAAGATTGGCAATGACCTCTTCAGACCCTACAGCCATTCAAGCATAGAGCATATAATCAAACAGGTGCAAGCCTTTTTCTTTGGTTGGATTATCCCCCCCCCTCTCCCAGTACAATCAATCAATCATATCATGCTGCTTGCAAAGCGGACTACTGACAAGCAAGCTGAGTTCCTACAGAGCTGGTGCCTGAAATATATGAAGTTTACAGAAAAAAAGATTACCAATGCTTTTGGCCCCAGCTCTACAATGCCTGGTTTGCTAAGTCACTGGAGAGCACTGTTCAGTTTCCCAGGGTGGATGGCCCATGGATTACAGAGCAAGAAGTGGTGCTTGGAATAGCTGTTGAGGCACACAAAAATGTGAGTGATCATGCCAGCCTAAAGGCTTCTATGCTTGTTAACTAATGTACATTTTTTGTGTGAAGCAACTTTGCACTTGGTTTTGTCGGCACACTAATGGCTCATGTAGGAGCTGTATTGAGCAGAAAAAAAGACCACTTTTAGTCAGGTACTAGAGCCTAAAGTCAGACATTGACACACTCATGCAGAATTTTATTCTCTGCAATATTACAGAGAACAGATCAATTCCCACATCAATGCTGAGAAAGAGGCTGGCAACATCAAGACTCATGGGGAAGCCCTCATCACCTCCCAAAGATTATCACAGGTGCTCCTTGACAATGAAGAAGAAGATGTCAAGAAGAACATCCAGATGATGTATGATTTACAGGAGCCAAGTATCCATGAGCAGGATATCTCCGCTGAAGCATCTGATCCTGTCATAATTCAAGAGTATATAAGTTCCTTGAACTCCTGACTGGAAAGTGACTGACCAATGTTTAGGATGATCAATGACCTCCCTTTCTTGCTTGTACACATCGCTGAGCTGATAAAAAGTTGGACTCACTGGGCAGTTTCATTTTTCTGCACCAGGCCAGACTCATCAAGGAAATGGGAAATATTGTCTCTCTTGTGAGTGTGCTGTTAGCAGGCTATTAGAGAATGAATAATTGTCATTAACACATGAAATAGATGTCACCCCAACAAGACTCCACAGGCCATTCCTTTGCATACATACACCCTAAAGAGGATAATATAGCCCTCTTAGCTTTTTAGAAATTCGCTGAACTGTTGTTTCATAAGTGATCTATTCATTGTTGATACAGTGGTCGCTCACCCTGCTCATGATTCATGAAGCTCCTGATATGCGTGAACCTGCAGCATCAAGCTCTGAGCCCAGTGAAGGAAATGCCAAGAACAAGCTTGATGCACTGGGAGACACTGCACTTGATATCGAAGAAGATGGCACCATCACAGGTAGTAGCATCTACACAAGTAGTGGTGTTGAGGACAAGTTGGACCTTGATGATACTCTGGACAATGTGACTGGAGAGAATAAGACTGAGACAAACAATGACAATGACAATGATAAATGGTGCAATGCCAGAGGAGGGGACAATGACCTTGACATTCCTGGGGACATGTTCATTGATGACAGTGATGAAATGGTGGGTGTCATTCCCACCTCAAACAGTTCAGCATTTTATGCTCATTCCCTCCTAGGCTAATGCATCACAGATGTCCTTCAGTGCACCACTCACAGCAAACCATGCATCACAGACAACTGATAATGTATTGCTCACAGGATGTCATGCATCACAGACGTCCATTGGTGCATCATGCACCACATCAGATGCATTGCAGGTAGCCATTGATGCATTGCTATTGTCATCAGATGCATTACATATTTCCTGGTCATGGCCCACAGGTATGTTTGATCACCATTCATGGCAGAGTACTTGCTCATCCACATCAAGTCCTTTGGTCTAGGCATCCATTTCATTGGGATGGGCACTACTTTGCCCCCTTCAGGTCTTATTCCATATCAGAATCCTTCCTTCAACTTCAGTGGCCCTGTCAACAACCATATGGGGATCATGCTTAGTGATGTCTCTGCTTCTCTGTTTCTGGTTGGCTACCATTCAGCTGCTGGGGGCTATAACCAAGGGTTTGCTGCCACAAATATGGATTTCTCTGCTGGCAGCTTCTCAGGAACAGGCACCAATTGGAACTTCACCGGCATTGACCTAAACCAATTTGGCTCAGTGTCTGTCTCTAGCATGCGTTTGACCAGCTTCAACAATCTGATCAGTCCTGAGGTTCCATTCCCTGAGGTTTGACTGCCTGCATCTCCTCTGCTTGTTGAGGCACTGGCCACTACACAACAACACTCAGGCTGCAACAATACAGTTCCATCTAGCAGCAGCAACCCCCACCCAAAACCTCAAATAGTCCAGTGCACATTGGCTGCATGACCTGAGGAGTTGGCCAGAGAAGCACAAAACACAAAGCACCTCCCACCTCCAAAATCCATGTCCACATTGAGCTCCTCAATAACAACCCAGAAAACAACCCCAGCAGTGAATCCTGATAGCAAAAATTCTGGAATGCAGCACACAAAACAAGCTGGACTGGAATCATTTATCACAGCTGGAACCAGCACAATGCTAACTGTGGAAGGTCCAGCAGATACTGTGGAACACCATACCCAGACATTTCCCATCACAGACAGCAAAACTAGCACCATACCAACTGCAGACAGTCCATCTAATACCCAGGAACTCTGTGCTCCAAGTGAGTCCCTGTCAAATTGAAGTGCAACAAAGTTGCCAATGTGATTGGAACAAACCAGGCAAGCTTTGTTGATGCCAGTAGTAAGGGACCTGGTCAGGGAAGACTACAAACCTGGTTTGCCATACCATATGTACCTTCACAGTCAACACCCCTGAGGGTCACTTGCAGCCTCCACTTACTAGGGTTGTATCTGCTATGTCCTCCCCAATATCAAGTAAAATGCTATCACATGGATTCCAGCCATCATTGATATCTCAACACCCCCTTGAAAGCAATAATTCCATCCAAGAAGAGAATCCTGCAGGGAGTGCTGCTGGCAACTCAAGTAGTGGACATGTGCTGTTCACACTGTGTGATACCAGTCACAGAGGCTCCATGAGGAAGGCTTGGGAACATGCCAAGAAGCCTAATGTGACCTTCAAGGATCCATGGTCCATCCATGGTCAGTAGTGGGCAAAGACTGATCTCATGGATAAGCAGGGAATGCCAGAATGAAGACACAACAAGGCCAAGGTGGTAATCAAGGTTGGTTTGACGTTCTCATCTGGTCTTATCATTCTGATCAGGTGAATATTCTAGTTTGGCAAGATCATCAATGGCCATGGGTCACTGGTGCATGATAATTCTGTTGAGGACTTGGTACTGTGTGGTCATGATCCAATGATCAACATGATGATGGAAAATGGTGGTCATGATATGATGCAGCCCATGGCCAGTGGCAAGACCCTGATGGCTTCACCTCAGTTTAGCAATAATCCTACATACCTCACTGCATGTCAATGTACACTTCCTATCCCAAAACATGTGTACAAGATAGCTGTTGCCCAGCATGTGATGCAAATGATGGGTGAAAAATGGGATGGTGCCTCAAATGTCTGGTTTAGGATCTGTGATTCTGTATATGGCAGAGGGAGTGTGAGAAGCATGTATGGCACATGGTGTGGGGCAAATATATAGTGGTATAGGGGAGCGGGCATAGTGCCAATTGGCATGAC
Source organism: Boletus subluridellus (assembly GCA_038092575.1). Lineage (NCBI taxonomy): Eukaryota > Fungi > Basidiomycota > Agaricomycetes > Boletales > Boletaceae > Boletus > Boletus subluridellus. Next base: position 11,612 of record JBBPQN010000286.1, on the reverse strand, counting down.
TGGATGTTCATGCTGCCCAATGAATGGATAAGAAGCTCTGTGGCCTTTCTAGGAACCACTGCCTCAGTCTATAGTGGCATCAGCAGTGTGCAGAGCAAATCTGAAGGTGTTGGAGGCTAGGGCATGTGGGCTGTCTATGGAGACTCCATTTGGGTGTTTGTGATAATGATTGAATTATGTGAGGAATGGTGTTCCCAATAGTGCTGCAAGCTGCATGGCAGTACTTGCTTTGTGGATAAAGAGACTGAGGAATGGGAACCATTCTTGTAACTTGCACCTCTGCTGCTGCTGGACAGTGATAGTGAACAAAATGGTCTGTTTGTCAATACATTTCCAAGGGTTCATACATTGATTGCAGTACAGCTGAGTCTGATAAGGCCATGCAAGCCTGCCAATGTCTGATCTTTCCTGCATGTCACCTCATTTGTGAGACAAGGTGAATTTGCAAGAGCATCTTGCAATGTTGTGACAATCTTGTGTTGCCCAGATGTTGGGGTGCGAATGAAGGAGCATCTTGAATAGATAATCAACAAATATCTCAATTGAGGGACATTGATTGAATGTGTTGGGTCATCTCAGATTGGTGTTCTTGAAATGTTGTGTGCAATGGATCAGAGAGTGTAGAACCAATTATGAATAAACCATGGTTGCTCAATATCTTGTGAAACATACCACCAACATGGTCCATCAGATACAAAATATGGCTATATCTGGACTCCTGGCTGACAACATGGTCTATTTGGTCATGTTATGTTTCTGCACTTTTTGTGATGCACCCATTTACCTGCCCTGAGTACCCCCATCCTCATTGAATTCCACAGTCAAACTACCCCGTTTTATAGCATGTGCCTTGCACAGGACCAAACTTCATCTGTCCATCATGTTTGCAGTGCTCATCCTCCTACAGCAGCTCAAGGCTTGCCCCAAGTACCCATCCTCATTGAATTCCACAGTCAAACTACCCCATTTCATAGTGTATGCCTTGTATGGGACCAAACTTCATCCATCCATGATGTTTGCAGCCCTGGTCCTTTTATAGCAACTCAAGGCTCAGTTTTCAACCACTTGGGGATCATTGGGTCATCTGACTTGATCCTCAACCATGACATCCAGTGATGTGTATATGTACTGTCTGATTGCTTTGGAACCATGGGGTGTTCGTGAAGTTGGATGTGAAAGCTGACATTTGGTGTCTAGGGTACCCTTACACCTATCATCAAGATGCTGATGATGGTGATTCCTTCACTTGATGCACTGAATGCACTTATCAAGCTTGCTGCTGATCCTCACAATATTGTCCACATTGTCTCTGGTTATGACCAAGCCTTTTGGAGCTACACCTCAGACACATCAAATACCTCAGTATGAGCACTGAACACAGTGGCTTCATTTATGACCTGTCCAATAGAAATGGGAATGGGAATGTTGCTGAAACATGAACATGGCCATGGAAGATGAAGAAATCTGGGTCAACTTTATGGTGCAGTTGGATATGGGAAGGATGGATGAGGTGGCAGAGATTTTTAGGTATTATATGGAGAGGATGACAGGAAGTCATATCAAGGTCAAGAAGAGCTTGATCACATGGCATTATTGGTTGAGTAATCCTAAGTGGGGGTGAGTTGTCTTGTTTCCACTAGTCCCCCATTTCCCTTCCCCCATTTTTTTTTTCATGTCTTGGGTGAGGAGTACATGATCAAACAAATGCTAATGGGCAAGTTGTAGACTGTTCCAGTGCAGGCAGTGCCAATACTTGCTGGAGAACAACTTGGCACATAAACATCCCATTGAAGTGCTTGTTGTGAAAAAGAATCTCAAAGTCCACCCATTGGCTGTGAACAAGATACATCCCTAATCCTCCCAAGATTGTCCCATAGTAGATGGTCAGTGATGGGCTGGAAAATAGAAATTGGAACACACATTCACATTTGTCAGTATCAAGGTCAGTTGTCTTGTTTCTACTCCCACCACCTCCCTCTCACCTCTTACACACAGGAATATCCCATTGCTACTCTGTACTCAACCAAGCACTCAGTCTGATATGTGGAAAAATCATCCAGCAAGCTTCACAATCACAATCACAACCACCCACCCTCAATGCTCACTTGGAACAGAAATATATGGTCCTACAAAAAGGGCATCTTCCTCCTCCAGGACTTCCTCAATTGGTCTGCCCCATAGTTCCTCTCTTGTCATCTCCATCTGGGGCCTCTCCAATCTAGGCCACAACTGCAGAATCATTACCTATACTCCCTTCCTCAGCATCCCCACCATTTCATACTTTCTGCCTCTGTCACTGCTGCCCACATCTCTGACACTGAATCCAACCAGGACAGGGTATGTTGTAGACCAGCATGCTGGTTGCTGACATTCAAGGCAAGTGCATCTGGCATTAATAAGGAAATGGCTGCCTTGCACATGGAGCTCCTTGATGGTGCCCTGGGTAGGTAGTGTGCCCTCCCAGCAGGATGAACTCAACAAAGTGCATATGAACTTGAACCCCAACCACTCACTTACAAATGTGAACATGAACACATTCATGTTCACTTGTTCACTCACCAATCCCACAGAGCCAACTGTGCCCCTCTCACCATTCAACTATGATCACCACAATGACATCAATGACACCAATGCCAGATGCACCAACTCATGGTGTGTAGACCCTTGCCCAAGTATCACTTGACACTGACATTCCTTCTCATTTCTGGACTCCACAAAACTCAATCCTTTGACCCAGAAACAACAGTTGGGTCAGTCAAGGAGCTTATATGGAATGCATGGCCTGTGTGTGAACCCTCATCAACCAGAACTCCCTCAGCCAGTATACCTCCCTTATGTCCCTTTGTCTGTGCATACACAAGTGTATAGCAGGTCTCCAATCTGAGTATTTTTGTCTCTACTGGTGGCCTCAGCAAGCTCAATTTTGATGTCAATAAAACTACCTTCATAGGCCTTTGGGTTTGCACTGGGTATAATGGCCCTGCTCTCCACTCTGGATAATTTTATCTTATTTGACATCAAGTCAAGCAGCAGGCAAAATGCTGTCAGCTGGACTGTTATGTTAGATTTGTCCACACAAATGTTGATCAAACCCCATGTCATTTTCTTGTAGTATGTTTTCCTTGCCATCTCTGATAGTGCACATACTAAGATAGTGTCCAAGCCAACATTAAGAAGCTCCTATCCAAGAACATGATGCTGTAGATGGTATTGCAAAAGTGACAGTTCAAAAATGTTTCATCTATTCAATATCATGAGTGAGTGTATGTAAAAGGAAGCAAGCCTACTTGGTAGTATATGGATACTAATGGTTGAGGACTCATATTGCCACTCACTGGCCCACTTAATGCTAGTAAGCTAGCTACACACATAATTCATTTTTTCTTCCACTGTTATGATTTTCGTGACCTCGCATCACCTGGACTCTTTTCCTCCTCTCCTCTGCCTTCCCCATGTATTATCAGATTGTATTTGACAATCACAACTCTCAGCTACCTCCTTCTTGACTAATGGACAATCCCCAGGCTTATGCCTCGGATGGGCTCTCACTTCTAGACTGGACATTCCCCTGGACATTACATTTCTGTGTAATACAAGGCCTGGATCTTCCCTGGCAATTCCCCGGATCTTTCCCACATAGATGGCTGTGGCTCACTGTCCCGCTGATCCTACCCCACCCGGATAGCTGTGGCCCACTGCCTCACTGATCCAACTTCTTCCATGGATAGTCTCCATTTGATCCTATTATACCTGCTCTGATTTCTCCCTATATCACATGCTATGCAATGTGATGCACCTTACACATGTTTGTGCCTCTCCTAGAATTTGGTTTCCTTTCTGGGCTATTTCCTTAGACCGGCCCTAAACCATCTGTATTAGTATACAAGATTCAAGCTTCACTTGAATGCTTCTCTAACCTAAATCTACTCATTCATACCCTGGATTCTCTGCTCTACAGGAGATCTTCAGTGAGACTCTTATTCCTTGGGCATATGGCTGCCCTCATACTACTTGCTTCCCTGCTTCTCTCACTCTCGTTGTCGTTACTGACATCAACCTCAACTCAGTCATTGTCAAGACCTCCTGTGAAGTAGCATCCCTGGTTGGAGTACCATTGTTGCAAGTAAAACCGTAACATCCACTATCTGAGTAATACCAAAGATACTAGTAGCTGCTAGTACTCATGAATAATCATGTGGAGTATGGCCTGTAGCCCTGTGTATATTGGCTGTAAGGGAGACCTTGCCATAATGCTATCACTGTCTGTGAGCATCTGTAACAATATGTGTAGCATTGTACATGAGATTCTGGATTTGCTGATACCATTATCAAGATGTTGGAATGAACAGTGTGCTGCCAGCCTCAAAGGGCAAAGATAATCTTCCAAAAACCCTGCCAGTGATAATATGACATTACCAACTAAAACCAGTGTGATTGATATAAGATAATTGTATATCATCCTATTATCCTTCCTCCTTGTTCTGATCAAAGTTTGATCTTTCTGAGATTCTTCTGGAAAATGATAATAGGGGCTGATAAGGTATTATCTCATGCTTTCAGCTTTATATTTGTTTATCACACATGGCTGGTCATATCACTGCCTCACTAATTTCCTGATGGTACTCCAACATGTAACACTGTTCTGTCCACAAGATGTCTTGATGTCTTGAGTTGAAGAAAGGAAGGAGAGAGGATAGAGAGGAGAGTTGGAGATACAAGGAAAAAGATATCCAAGGGAACTTGAAGGAATATGGATATTCCTTAAAGCAGAGAATACATGGTATGATTGAGTAGATTCAAGTTAGAGTCTAGTTCAAGCTCAGCTTGAACTTATATACTACTATACAGTATGTAGGGCTGACCTAAGGTAATGTCCTAAATAGGTAAGTCTATCAGGAGAAGTTGGAAGAGAAGGTTAAGGGCAGGCATAGGGTGAAACCAGGTTGGATATAGTAGGATCAAAAAGGCTATAGTGACTTCAAAAATCCTTTCCATACTGACCCTGAATATGGTGCATGAAGTGCACCACCAAACAGTGCGGGAATTATGCTTGGCTTTGGTGGAGTTATGAATAGTACATATATACTCTCTGCTACAATATTGCCCCCTGGAACATGTAATTTGGTCCACACACTAGGGAGATATGGTCAATTCAAAATAGCAATAATATCATATCCTGGAAATCTAGTAAATCCAACCCTGGTCCTCCAGACCAACTCTGCTTCTATACATATGAACTCCAGGGTGTTCTTGCTAGAGATGCAACCCCTGACCTTCAGACCTTTTTCTTAGTTTATCTTAACCTTACATCTTAGGTCTTATCTCCATACATACTAGCTCTGGTACATACTTCCCTCCATATCTGTGCTTCCACTTAGGAACACAGCTCCAGCTTTACTTTACCTCCAATACTTCACTTACAAACCAACTCCACTCCATTACTAATCCCCTACAACTCCATAGTAAATAAATCCTCCAAATAACTCCTGTACTCCCTAGTCTAATTATTAACTTAGTCAATTCCTCTTCACTCTGACTGAATCTCAATGGTTCCCCTCAGAAACCCTCCACTTGACTTAGCATCCTAGAATACTTCAAGTCCTCTCCAACCCCTGTCTGTAAATCTGGAGTGCAGGACTCCTGACAAGGGCACACCACATACAATAAAGCCAAAGTTCCACCACCCAGACAACTCCAGAGTTCCAGAGTTCCCTTCAGGAATTGCCCAGTCTTAACAAATATCATGAAAAGGGTATTTGGATATTATCAGTACTTGGTATAGCCTCCTTTTGCTCTAAGCACTGCCTAAATCCTCCTAGGCATGCTTTCAATCGATTTCTGACGCTCCTCAACTGGTATCCTTAGGAATTCCACTCCACTTGAATCCTTTTTCACAATTCATAAATCCCATTGGAGGGGTTTTCATGCTCTGCAAGCCTTCTTTTGAGACAACCCCAAAGATGTTCCATAGGGTTTAGGTCAGATATTTAGGTTTAGTATGGAAAGGGTTTTTGAAGTCACTATATCCTTGGATGGGATAGGATCAATGAGGCTGTAGGTCACAGCTGACTGGGTGGAGTAGGATTGGGGATGATCCAGGGAAATTCCAGGGAGGATCCAGAATAGGCTGTGTATGGGAGAGCACTGCCAAAAGTATAGTAAGTCCATGAAAGAAATGTATGAAGGGATTATCCAGGGATAAGCCTGGGAATGTCCAAGACATGTGATCATAAGAGTGTAACCAGAAAGTCTGTGGTAATACAACATATAGTCAAAGGATGAGATAGAAAAGAGAAGAGAAGAAAGAAAAAGAGTTCATGGGAAGGTCATGTATGACCAACTGTAACAACACTATAACATAGGGCATTGCAACTTTTGCAAACATTACATGGATCTTTCCAATTGGTCCAATAGGGGGCATTTCTGATTCTGCTTGAAAAAGTGCTGAGGGCTGCCCTATTGCAAGACTCTACATATCTCTTTCACTACCACCACATGACCAAAAATAACATGTTTTTCTGAGAACATCCTGGGCATTCCTAGGATGTCCTCTCACTTTGGACAACTTCAGGAATAGCATCCCATGCTGTGTGTAAAAATGACCCACCACCCTGGGCATGCCTGTAGTAATTGATGCTATTAGCTACATCTTCTGGTAGTGAAAGATATATTCAACAGCTTTAGTTTGGAGGTAATCTGGAGTGCTTGGCTCCAGCTTTGAGGCCAGGCCTGCACAACACTAGAGGCAAGGGAGGAGGAGGATTGTCCCAGTACCAGACCATTTAGTCAGCTTCAATCACTAATTCAGTCATGTTTACCTGGTTGATGGTGGTGAGGAGGGCATTTTACTGAGTTTCCCATACTTCTCTGATAAGGATGGCAAAAAGTGAAGGTCATTATGAGAATGAAACAATGTGGTAAAATTTTTAAGGCAGGCATTTTGTAAGTAGGCATGATGGAGGGTATCTAGGGGGAAATCCATGTCAAGAATTCATTGCAGAGTGAAAGTGAAACAATAATCTTTGGAAATGAGTGACATGAGATTAAGAGATTCTTGGGCAGAAGTTTTGTCAAGGTGATGAGCAGAGGCAGGGAGGTTGGAAGTAGTTATTGGAGTTCTATCTAATATGACAAGGAGAGATGGGATGAGAGGAACAGTCTTTAAGGCAGCCTGTCTTATAGTTGAACAGAGTATCAGAGATGTTTTTCAAACTCCATTTAGGTTTCCAGCTGTTATAAAGGATACCATGATGTCATAAGATGGCTTTTACTTGTATTCTTGACAAAATACCACTAACTCTGGAATAGTCTTTCTGGAGGTTCCCCTGCTTCCAGTACTTCCAGCACTTCCAGTGATTCTGGTGGTTCCAATACTTTCTGAAGTAATTGCTTGGCAATACCCCCTTTATATATCCATTATCATAACCTTTATTCAAATTCTCTTCCCTGATACTTATTAAGGTATGAGTGTGCCTCAACCTCATACTATTTAATCTCTCTACTTCACTCCCAAATACCTTAGTTGTTTTCACCCATTTTAGGCAGCAGCTGAGGTGAGTTGAAATCTTCTTAATACTTACTCTGAGACTAATATACCATAGCCTCAGTTTGCTCCATCAGCAAGCCCCTTAGGTACTGTGTGAGATTGTACAGTGTGCTATACTTAGTCACAGTTTTACCCTGCACTCCATGTCAGGATAAGAGAGGAGAACTTGAAATGTTGACATACCAGCCCATTGCACTCACCATGCAGATACAACAAGGTGCTGAGAAGGCAACCAGCTTTATTCATGACCACTGTGAGATACTCCTCATCAGTTGTGGCCATTGATGATGGAAAGAGGTTATAACCAGGACATATATATTTCATAACCACCTTCTTGATGTCACTATGGAAGGTCTGAGTGTCATTAAAAATCTGTGATCACATGATTAGTTTAGTCATGCAATTGAGATGACTACTTACCAGCCTTCTCATGGTGGCCTTGTAGCATAGATAGATGTCTGTATATCATTAGTTAAATGTTCATGGCAAAAAATAAAGCATATCTCTTTCAACCTCCCACTTGTTGGCCTTGAAGTGAGCGATGACCTTGTCAAGGACCTCCTGGCATTTGTGACTAACAGCTATCTTGAGTTTTGGAAATGCATCCTCAATGGCAACATGGAGTCACATGCAAGCCTTTGCAAGGTCAAGTAGCTTGCACCACAGGACCAGATAGAATGACATGGTCATGGTCTTGGCAGCAACCAAGCCTTTTGGATTCTTCAAGTAGTGTCCACCTTTCTTCTTGCCATGGAGATGGGCTGTGTCCTCCTCACCTTCTTCATCCACCTTGTCTTCCTCCTTCCCCTCATTGTGCTGACCATGCTCCATTTCCCCTTCCTCTCCATTGTCTTTGCCACCTTCCCCTTGTGTATCCTTGTCAATAGTCATCACATCCACTTCAGCTGTGGTCTTCCATCTTCTCTTCAATGGCTAATGATCTTCTCCATCCCAGACACTTTCTAGATGCCATGGGGAGAGGAAGTGGTGATGATGATTGGCCATGTGATGATGTTTGAGAAGGTTATATTTAATCCAAACCTGCAGTAAGGATAAATTATTACCATGACTTTATCAAAGGAAAAAAAGACCTACCCTTTTGTTCTCCACATGGTGTGAAATTTCCTTGTGTTTGCCTATGGAAGCTCCCAAGTTGGTGCAGGAGATTGGGGGTGTCGGAAGGGCTCATGGATATGGGCAACCTTTGGAGAGTTTGGATGGAGGACAAGAAGCATGAGAACAGGGTGGTGGTTGGCTAAAGTGGTTATCTGCTTCTGGGCATTAGGCCACTGGCTGGATGATGCAGTTGTCTGCATCTGACAATAGGAAGGTTGAACTCCGAGGGGGTGAATAGGTGCCTGCTGAGATGACAATGGACAGATCTGAGTGCCAGATTGTTCCATGGGGAGGGATGTCTTCTCCTGGACATTGGACATTTGAGGTGGAACAGAAGAGCATTGCAAAGTGTGGATTGTTTTGTCAGTGTTCTTAGCATGCATATCTGGAATCCTATTGTCTAATGAACAATCCTTTGTTAGCAGAAATCTTGTCAAGCCATAATAAAAAAACATACCTATGTGGTCACCACCATCACAATTGTCATAAAGACCATGATTGTTGTCACTATTGTAGTAGTAGTATTGACTGATACCAGCATGCTCATCACCATGGTGATCATTGCTGTCACCATTGCAGTACTGATCAGTACCATTGTCCATGTCATCTGACTTGGGAAGAAGAATCCCCTTCCCCTTCTTATCAATGTGACAATGGAGGGGAAGTTCTTCCTCTGGGTCAGATCCAGATCTGTCAAGGTATAACACTTCCTCACACTCAGACTCTTCCTTGGAGCCATCAGATTGGGGTGGCAAGTTCTTGCCTAAACCTGTCTCATCTTCTGTCTCATGTGGTAAAGACAGAGGACTACTGGCATCAGAATGCAGAGAGCTTTTGTAAGAAGTGATAATGTACCTCTTGTTACTAGCATGCTTCAAGTTGCATTGTGGGTCTGGTGGAGGATACTGATCCAAACAGGAGATGGGGGCTGAGGCCTTGGGTGTATGCCCAAAATTCGTGTGGCAATGCTTGAAGGCATTCACAGTCTGGGAGCCAATGAATGTAGGTGGAGGTGGTGCCCCCAGCTGAAAACTGAATTGACTGCCTTGATCTGACTGAATGGGAATGTTAGCCAGTTCCACCACCACATTATGTCTTTTGTTGGCAAGATCCAAGGTAGCAGAAGACATCTGGTATATAAAACAGAGGTTAGGGAACAATAATACACCAGAAAAAAAATCATCCATCTTTGATTTCAAATCAGCATCTGCTGCCATCTTAGCTTTCTTCTTCCTTGGGCAATGTGGAGTTGGAGCCATGATGTTCACTGGCATGATGTCAGGAAGAACAACGTGCATCCTCAGTACTAAGGGAGACACCTCAATGGCTCATCCAACCCTCTTGAGCTGTGGAGATGACCACCAGTGCCAGCATTGGTTCATTTTGAACATTGCCTAGAAGACTGGTTTGGGGGAGTGTGAATAGTTGCGCCATTATCCTGCACATCAGTGGCAGATGTTTCAGAAATGGTGAGGAGAGGGTTACAAGAAGAATGGGAAGAGCTATGAGTGGGGAGAGTGTTAGTTGTCATTGGAGCTGATGGATGCTGCTTCCAAGTTGATGGCATAGTGTGACTACTGACTTGGGAGGTGAAACTCAACCTGGATTCAACTGCCCCTGCATTCTACTTAAATCCTTGTGAGGCAAGCATGCTGGTGTCAATGTGCCATTCTTAGTCACTGTTATCAATGAGTAATAAATTGGTGGACCTCCAGCTGGGTACAGACCTGTGCACATGTGGACATAAAAAAGGCCATCTGTGGCTAGCCTAGCCAATTTGTCATGAAATTGGAGACTTGGATGCAGTACATTGAAGTGTTGTGCTGTGGTGGTGATTCCTTTTTTGGTGTACTGTTGTGGTATGGTTGTGCCAACATGTAATGTATTGATGCTGTACAGCTTCATACATGGACCAATTGCTGATCTACTGTGTGGTGTCTATCTGAATCTGCCCAACCTGCCAATGGGGATCTGGGCCAGTACACTGTATGGCAGTTTGTAAGGATGTACATACATACAGCTAACAAGGTAGATGCTAGTGACATGATGCCTGAGTCTGCAGATGCAGAATTGAACTACTAGTAGCTTCCTGTTCTTGGCATTCTCCTCAAGCTCAACATCCATGCATATCTGAGTCTATGCATTAAGGAAAGGGTGGACTCAGAGGACCATGACAGAAGTTAGATCATGACTGAATTTCAGGTCAAGCAAGAAAAGAAGAAACTCAAGAACAGAGAAGAGGGTGCAAGCACTGAGTATTAATTGTGAGTAAGCCCATGCATAGCTTTCACCTGCAACAAGAGCAGGAAATTGGAATGGGACCAGTAAGTATGGTGACAAGCACACTGTTAACCAGTGGCAAAGTCTGGTGTGATGGGGTTGGGCACAGTATCCTAAGACTGGTAGCCAAACCTGAAGAGGCTTTGGTGCCAAACCACCCAGCATGGCTGACATGGAGGAGATAGCTGTCTGCGTCAGGAGGGCAGTCATAATTGATAACAATGTTGACTTGTTCAACCTTGATATCATGACTGAAGATATCAGTGGCAACTAGTATTTGCTTTTCATCACATCAGTATTGCAGTCAAGAAGGCCTTGTAGACCTACCACTCTTCTCATGCAAGATCAGAGTGGATGCTAATACTAGGGAAGTGTTACACTAATGCATAGAACTTAGTTGAAGTGCACACTTGAGTGTGGTGTGAAGACACTTAGAAATCCTGGGGTCTCACTATGACTAATCAAAAGACTAATCACTCACAGAATGACCAAGCTCTAGCATGTATATTGTGTAGAACTAGATGTGGAACTAGTGTACAAAGGCGAAGTACAGTGACTTCAAAAACTGTTCCAATGTTTTGTAGTTTTGGAGTGTATGTGGAATAGCAGTTGTAGGCGTGGGAACCCCGCTTAGCATTGGTGGGAGCATATGACGTACCAGCCCCTGGCT
>JBBPQN010000285.1:0-19252 GCA_038092575.1 Boletus subluridellus | reverse complement strand
GGACATCATTAACAATAATACATAATAGACATTAGCCATTGCATTATATCTACTACAATCCACAGTATTGAAATTAGAGTGTAACAGATGTATCAGCAAGCACAAGGAACATACTATCTACAATGAGTGACACTACACACCACAACATTACTTATTCAATGGAATATTACCATCTGAAAATTCATCATCATTTTATACATGGTATTCATCTCTCTCAGCCCTTCAACCAGTCCTATAATTGTACCCACCTTGGACCATGTGTTGTGGATATTGGTACCCCATGGGAGGCCCACCATAGTAGGGTGGGGGATAGAAACTCAGGTACATAGGTCCATGATAGGGAGGACAAGACCCTCCAATGGCCCCAGGAATAGGAGGGTAGTAGCCAGCCATGTCATAAGCAGGTTGCTCTAAGGCATGGTGACAGAACTGAGCTCTTGGTAGACCCTGAGCTCAACCATCAATGTTCTCACTAGGACCTTGTGGCAAGCTCCAATGAGAATGCAATAATGAAAAAAGGAAATTACATACCACTGTGATGAGCTACATGTTGGAATGGGATGAGGGCAAGCAAGGCACAGCAGATTTCTTTCAAGGGAATGTCTTCATAGGCAGATCAGCAGGGGCAGACTCTAATTCTTGTGGCAGAGGCAATGGGGGCACAACAGCAGGAAGATCCACATTTTCAGCTTCATCACTGTCAATAACAGTACAATGATGATGCTTGTGTTATGGAGAACACATAGGAGGATCAGGAGCATTCTCACCATCATCCTCCAAGTGCTCAGCTTGGTCCACATGATGCAAAGAGCCCACCTTGCACTCATGGTGGTCATGCTTGCCCTTCTTTCAAGTAGGAGGATCAGGAGGGTCCTCCTCACTATCATCCTCCAAGTATCCAGCTTGGTCCATATGATGCAAAGAGCCCACCTTGGGCTCATGTCAGTTATGCTCACACTTCTTTTGTTTTCGCATGACCCATTCTCTACAATCACCCAATTGATAGAGAACCTTTCCTTTCACAGATGTGACCAGGGGAATCTCTGCCTTTGCAGGTTCATCATCATCCAAAGCCACCTCAGCTGTAACCCCTTCAGCAGTGCAAATTTGACACTTTATCAATATTACATACCATTCTTCCATGGGACAATATCCACCTCCACCACTACCTTGCTAGCTGCCTTGCTATTCTTGACATATTGTGATATAAAAGATCTCAGAGTACCAACCTGCATGGAGTGAGATTGGAACTTTGGGCCAGGAGCTGTGAGGTTATCATCCCAATTGATGAGACAGACTTGAACCTCCCATGCAGTAGCAAGCCAGTGAGTCCAAGGGAAGGTGTCCTTCTTCAAGTGAATCTTCTGACCTGTTCGACCTAAGAAGGGAGCTAGGAAAGCAACACTCAGATCAGGTCAATTGAATACTGCATCATTCATCAAGTTTCATGCATAGGATGCTACTCAACATTGATTGGGCTACATCATGACCAAGTAAATTGGCATCCACAGCACCAATCTTGTTACGATCCTGTCTAGGCTGCTGCCGTAGGACAAGGGGCGGCAACACTGCCTCTAACAACAAGGAAAAAGGGGAAGATGAAGGGGAGTGTAAGCGGTGATGAGGAGAGGGGTAAAGGGGAGCTCTCAGCGGATATGGGTCCTTCACTAAGGATGATGGGGACTAGACTCCACTAGGATCGTACCAAGTATGTCGACTTGGCGGTTGACCTTAGTTCCGAATACACGGTACTCAACGATGAGCTACTGGGCGAGGGTGGATGAACGTCTAGGAACGAACTCTGAACTCTGACTAGGGTCAAAGACGAAGAGATTAGAACTGCTGGTTCTGATCTCTCGTCGCTGTATTTATACTAGCTATGTACGTGCACAGACCATGTAGTTAAGGGTGGACATGTACGAGCTAATACTAAATAGAGCAGGGAATGAGGAGACAGAATGAATGGCTAAATAAAAGATAGGAGGTGGTAGGGAATGAGGTAGCAGCATGGGGAATGGAAGAGCGTGAGTAATGGAAGATGGATCGGGATCAAGATTAGATTGGGAGATCTAGATCGAGATCCGATCAGGGGAAATGTGTAAAGATCGGTTAGAATCAAGTGAATAGGGGAAAAGAAGGCGAGATCATAACACTACCCCACTCTTACGGGTGAATGTCCCATGAAGCCTAAATAAAGCATAAAAGAAAAGAGAGAAAAAAAAAAGTCAGTGAAAGACGAAAAGAAACAAGGCTCGCTTCCTGTTCATCCAGCTCGCTAGAGAAGTACTGGCTCTCGTCAAGTGCGGGAACCTAGATCTCAGTACATTCTCCACCCCACTCTTGAAATACGACGTCCCGGCGTATCAACACGGAAGTCTAAGCAAGAGGGTGCGAGAGGACAGGACATAGAGAGAAAAGAAAAGAAAAAAAAAAAATTACGGTCTTCTGTGTCTAATGTTTCTGAAAGAATATGCGGAGGGGGCTTGCGGAGTTGCAATCGGGGATTCTCGTGGAGTTGTGAACTCAGAGGCGGGGAGAGAGATGGCGGATAACGCCGGTGACGATGTCGGCGTAGGACAGGGGGAGGGGTCTGCAAGTAAGAGGGAAGGGGAAGAGGGAGTGCTCAGTTTGATTACATGAGCTGGTACCGCTGCAGGCGAATGGGTTACCCCACTCTTTGAGTCTACCCCACTCTTAGAGAGTGCCTTCGGGGTAGTCGGTGAGGGAGTACCTTCGACCGACGATGACAAAGGGGTTACCCCACTCTTAGGGGTGGAGATGGAGGGAGAGGCGGCTGCGGCGGGGGTCTTCGACGAGCGAAGCTTGTCAGCTACGGTCTTTACCTTAATACTGGTAGTGATCTCTTTAAGACCAGTACGAGCATCCTTCAAAGGGTTGTGACCTTCTGGATGGGAAGCATGCAGGATGGGGGGGAGAGCGTTGAAAGCAACCTTTTGGGCGGCGATCTCGGCTCGGATGTCAAGAAGGTCGGCGTCGTTCCGAACTTTCTTCTTGGGCTTTTCCATCTTCGCTACACATTTCTCAAGAGTGTCGAAACGCTTACTCAGAGCAGTGATAGTGTCGAGGAGCAGCGACGCACTGGCGGGGGGGGGAAGTGGATTCCTTTTTAGTCCATGACCAGGGACAATTCACACTGATGTGCCCTTCTCGCTGGCAATGATAGCATTGAAGCCATTTTGGACACTCGCGTTGGATGTGACCATCCTTTCCGCAGTTGTAGCACTTTCGACACGCTTTCGACGAATGGGAGTTCGACGAACATACTCTGTAGTGCACCTTTGGCTTAGGTGCGGCGTGGGGGGGATATGATGAAGTCGATGGGAGTCGAACGACAAAGGAGGGGAGGGGAGTGACGCTTGGGGACCAAGAGGTGGCCATTGTTGCTCGCGATGGTTGTTGTGTCAAGGAGAATCTTCTTTCCTTACTGGAAGCTATCTTTCAAGCGAACTCTGGGGAATCTTCAAGATACACATCGGGAAATACGACGGGCGATGCGAAAAGACGGTTCGAGGGCGACAGGGCAGTCGAACGAAGAAAGTTCTAATCTAGTGTTGCTGCCCCTTGTCCTACGGCAGCAGCCTAGACAGGATCGTAACAAATCTCAATGTGTTTCTCCCTGTCCATTCCTGCAAATAACTGGAGCATGGCTGAGTGAAGGCCTTGTTGGGATAATTTGGTAGCCCTAAAATTCCAAGTTACCTCATAATTCCACCAACATATGAATGATATGCATACTTCAAGCATGTTTCCAATGTGTCAAGGAATGTCCGAATAGGTACTCCTGCATTCTCCAATACAATGCACACATGCTGTGAGCCTTCAAACAATGAGGAGGCAGTTTGACTGTGATCATCAGCACCAGTGTACACTACTGCCCCCACAATCTCAATGTCCTCAATATTGTTGTAAGCTTTAGCCTATCATGCACATAAGTATCACCACAATGTAGTGAAATCAGCAGAACTCACCAGTCCTGAGAACTGTTTTGATGCAGCTTTGACTTGTTGGGAGGCTGACTGACTCACTAAGTCATCATCAAGATGTGGGTGTAATCCTGCACAGAAGGTGCTGTGTTCTTCATCATCTGCCAGGTTCCATTTCTCTGTTTTCCATATTTCATAATCCTGTTTCACACAAGCACACCATGATCCCATTGATTCTGACATTGGAATGAATATCAATCTACAATGATCAAACATGTATTTTGCATGACTCACCATCAGGATCCTTAGGATATTCAGCTGCATGCCAGCAGTGATACTCATTGGCTAAAGTGGAACTCTGCCCACTCCAGGTCAGCAGCCCAGACTGCAGGAGAATGTTGCAAGTCAGCTTGTTGAGCTCTTTGGCCAAGGCTTGAGCATCTGCCATAACCTTCACATCAAACTCTTGGCATTGAACTTTCTGTGCTGCTGTTAGGGGTCCAGGATGCATCTTCTAATCATCCTTTGTCTTTTCATCCAGTAAAATGGCTGGGTCTTCCTCATCCTTGTTGTCCTTGGCCTTCTCATCCTGGTCATTCTTGTCTTCCTTGCCCTTCTTGTCCTTGTCTTCTTCATCACTTCCATCTTCATCCATGTAATAGAGATGGTCATAGTCATCCAAATGATGGCTGACCTGCTTCCCTTTCTCCACCAGAATGAAGCTGGGGGTGATGATGGTGGGAGCTAATTGTCTGGTAAAGAAGTTAAATGTTCCATGGTCACAAATGGCATCGCCTGACCAGCAGGGATGGTAGGCAAGGATGGTGGCAGTAATGTGGCAGTGGGGATTGCAGGAGATGGATGATTTGGTCATGCCATTGAGGTCGATTGATCAGGTGGCCCTTCAATGTTCACTTTGTCATCTTCCAGTTGATCAATGAGCTTGCCAGTTGATGTACTCTCTGGTGCAGTAACATGAGCAGTGGCCACAGCCAGTGCTGCCTGCTGGTCATCTGAATCCAGCGAGTTCCATCATCTTGGATCCTCCACTACTTTGTTGGCTTCTACAGATTGAAAAGGTGGTAATGACAGATGGCATGCTCTAGAATTGAGAGGATCAGCATCAACTTCCACTGTACCAGCAGCACTTTTGGGATTAGATTCTTCTAAGGGTTGTGTTTGATCACAATGCAAGGGAAAGGAAAATCAACTTACTGGTCACCATTGATAGGGAGGGGTGAGTAACATCCTGGTCTACATTGAACATAACCAATCAAACAATGTTCTGGTTTCCTGGGGAGGATTGCTCACCTTCAGGGGCTGTCAGGTGAGGAATGGCTGCTTTACAGGTTTTCTTTACACCTCTGGGAGGTCCAATTCACAACAAGGGTTCGTGTTCATCTTAATAGAATGTTGGCAATGAGAGCTCATTTGGAATTCAAAGATTGCTCACCTGTGGGTGCTATCAGATGGGAAATGGCTGCTTTAGGGATTTTCTTTGCACCTCTGGGGGGTCCAACTCAAAGGGAGGATTTGTCTTCATCTTAATAGGATGTTAGCAATGAAAGCTCATTTGGAATTTGAAGATTGCTCACCTTCGGGCACTGTCAGCTGGGGAATGGCTGCTTTAGAGATTTTCTTCACACCTCTGGGGGGTCCAACTCAAAGGGAGGGTTCGTCTTCATCTTAATAAGATGTTAGCAATGAAAGCTCGTGTGGAATTCAGAGACTACTCACTTTTGGGAGCTATGGGCTGTGCAACAATGGTGCCAACAGGTTTCTTCTGACCTCTGGGTCCAATCTGAACTGATACTTCTTGTTCATTGGGGAGTGCTTTATCTACCATATGCAATGAGCTCAAGGTTGGATCTATCAAAATATTAATGCATGAGTTGGCTGCTTTCTCTGTGAAGATCTTCTCATTGCCATACTATGTGACATTCAGTTAAAAACAGACCTTCAACTTTGTGTGAGTAGATATCTCCAAGTTAATGATATAACCCACTGGTTTAGTTGTTTTCCGATTAAACCCACATGCTGCAAGAATAGATTGCCAGTTGTCTCCATGAGATGGAAAGCCTCCCAATACATGTTGGAAGCTGGGTTGTGGGGTATGCTCAACAGCATGTTGAGGATGCCCTGACCAATAGACAGCACACACTGCCCATAACATGTACACCACATGGTGGATGTGGAAGAAAACAAAACTGGAACATGAAGTAGATAGAAAGTGGGTGGACAATAAAAAGAAGACAAACGACAAGGAGATGAGAAAAAAGAAGCCTTGGAAAAAAGTAGAGGCAAAGGTTGAACCACTATTTGTGCTTGTTTGCTCTCTGCTGGTGGTTTCAAAATAGGAAGAACTAACTTGGCTAATTCATTCCAATGTGATCTGGGCAGTTCAGTTGCCCATGACACCACTCAAGATTAATGAAAAGCAGAAGTGTCTATGGGGTATGGTAGGTATAGTAGTACATTTTACAAGCTTGTAAGAACCCTTCAATGGCATGCGGTGCTGTTAAATCTCAGTTGAATGATGGTAGTGGCAGTTCGATGGATGGGGTTTGCAAATCAGACTGGTACTAATCCATCATCATGCATGTGTCCCCTCAGCATCCCCTTTGGTTCTGATCATACTTGTGCCAGTGACTCAGTGTGCTGGCATGACTCAAACTCAATGGTCCTATGTGGTACTGTCAAACTTCACTCAGAAGCTCATGCTTGATGGGTGGAGGTTTGGCAAATGGGGTTTGCAAATCAGAACTAGGTCAGCAACAATATATTTGTTGAGCATGTGTGCATCTGATTGTGCTTGTGAGTCATGACACAGTGCTGCCACTGTGGAGCTGTGTCAAACCTTGCTCAAAATGGAAGGAAGAGGGACCCAAAGTCACATGGTGCAGGGGCATGTGATGCATGGCCTCTCACACCCTGCACAGCATGTAAAGTTGTTGGGATAAGTACAAACAAAGAAATACATGAAAACTGTGAAGTTTCAAGATTGGCACACATGGGTTACAGTGGAGTTTGAAGTCAGCACTTGGATGTTTTTCATCTTTCCATCTTCTCCTCCACACTCCTACCTCACAGCCATGTAACCAACATGTGTTGGTTATTTGGATTTCAATGATGCATGTCATTTGAAGTGTGCCTGCCAATGAAGCATTTCATTGAGGGATTGTTGGTAATGATGTCATCAGCATCAGTGTCTCTGTCCCTTCCTCACCTCCTGCATCATCACCCAAGCTTTTTCAGTTAGTGCAAGCTTTCTAGTTGGACATTCACTACTCAACATATACTATAAATGGGTCTGCTACCGGATGGTACTCTGGTTGACTTCAATGTTCTGAAGGAACTCCCCCTCAAAGATATTCAGCAACTGTTTCCTGTACAGCAGCCTTCAATGGGTAGGTCCTTGCATTTCTGGCTATGTTGGTGACATTTGAAGCATGGTGCAGGCCAATACAGTGCTTTCGATGCACTATGTCTCACCATTTGTGATGACTACATCCTCTCCTCACCAAACATGGATTACATCCCCTCCTATATCTTTGGGTGGGCCATCTTGCATGCTTGTCAAGATGGTCATTGGGCCTACATTGACCCATTTCAGACACCACAGCAGTTCTCCAAGGAGTTTCCATGGTCGTATATCATTCCACACACAAGTATGTCGTTTGAGCTGACATGATGCTTGGAATACTGACAATTATGCAGATACCATTGAGGACAAGGAACTTGAACACAATCAATGGGTCTTCTCATATAATGTCTCAGCCAAGGATCTTGCTCACAACCATGCTGACAACCCCTATATGGGGCACCTCAAACTTTACATCATAGAAACTATGGAGTGTTGTGAGTCATTTCTCAGAGGCCAAGTCAATGTCTATGCCAAGCACTGAGGTTGTCCAAGTGACATTCTCAACACACTTATTTAGGCTATTCAGCAGAATTTCCTTACTTTATAACAAGTCCCCATGGATTGCAGCAATCCCACTGTGATTTTTGCAGATTTCCAGCACTGTTGTCTTGACCTCTATGCCAAGATCAAATTTGATGTTGTTGTGAGGGACAGACCAGATCTTGTGTAGGATGGCAACAGTTTTGAGGTGACTGTAACTGGATGGGTGCATTCACCAATGAAGCCAAGGTAGCAATAGCTATATGGCAGGCAGGCATTCCTGTCTGGCACATTCATCAGCATGACCAAGTGCCATCCAACATGGGAGTTGGAAATGTAATATCAATGTGGTGGAATCTGTCTGTGAAAACAAGTATCTTTGATAACAATCCTCTCCCTCCCATTCACATAGGTTTTCCTGGTCAAGCTTGTGCTCATCTCTGTTGTCCAGTTGGTTTTGTTAGTATATTCAAATATGGTCCTATCTTGCCCAATAAATCCCTGGCTGAATGGAGGGCATGTTCAGCTACTCTCCCTGCAATCACTCTCCCCACCATCACATCCAATCCTGCCTCTGTATCCATCCCTGCTGGTCAGATTGTCCAATTGGAGCCCCTTTTTCACACTCATCATGTGAGTATGAATGTGGTGAAATCTATCTTTGCCAATGTCATAGCACAGATCTTGGAGTGTGTGGTTAGCAATGTTGGCAAGGCTGTTACCCCTTCTGCACTGGATTTCCTAGGAGTGCAAGGTCCTTTCTTTCAGACCTTGCAATGAGAGGTTTCAGAAGCACTTCACTTCCACCAGGAGTCAATTCCAATTGAGCAGCTTTCCATTGCATCAACCAAGCTCTTGTGGCAGGTGATATGGGAGATTAATGAGTTGTGCTTTCAGTTCAAGTTCCAACTCCTGGACTGCCAGTTGACTTCTCATTTCTGCTTGACTGCTGTGAGTTTTGAAAGTTGTGACAATATGGTTGCCTTTGTCTTTGAACCCTGTTCTCTCCACACTGTCACAGAGCATCATCTCCCCAGGCAGCCAGAATTTCTCATTTCTAAAACCTTTCAGATCCATCAAGGCAGTGTTGAGTCATTCCACTATGTCCTATCATTGTGGCCTGGCTTTCCCAATGCACTTCAGAAGCCCATGCTGAAAGTAAAAGCAGACTTTATTATTGCTAAGAGCCAGCTGTTGGACTACTACTTGTGTACATTATATCAGTTTCTAGGTTGTCATCCATCTGTCCCCTGTGTCCCTGTGTAAAAATATCCTTGCCATCATTATGAAAGTTCTTACTGCAACATGCTGTAATGGACTCCATTCTCCACTTACCCTGCATGGTTGGAACTGACAGGGTTGGTACTTGATGCAAGAATAACCAGGCACTAACTGTGATAGATCTCCATTGTGTTCCTGTCATTTCTGTGCCACTCAACCACAAGGTTTCACAGGAAGTAAGTTTTCACACCCTCCATTTCCCCCTTCCTTACTCACCATGTCTTTTGCTTGTCTGAAGATACTATGCAAGTCAAAGTTGTCCTCCCCAGTGAAGGCCAGCAGATTACCTGCTGCTGAGCCCTCATTGAACATGTTTATAATCACTAATGATGTTTACTGCAAGTATCGATGTCTGGAGAACAAAACACTTACACAGCCAGTAATTCACATAGGTAATGACAAGATCTATGGTCAAGCAGCATCAGGCTTGTCCACCTCAGCTGCTCCCTCCCCAGCTAGAGTCACAAGGCATCATGGACATGTATTCAACATTGCTGACAACAATCCACCCAGTGATGCTGGGTTTTCTCTCTCATTCACACCATCAACTCCTCCATCATCTCCATAGAAAGGTGGCAGCAAGAGAGCTTGACAATGGGCTCATTGGCATGACTCAGTCATTCCATCATTAATTGATCCTTACCTTGAATATCTTGCCCCCTCCCAGAGGCAGTCATGAGGTATGCCTTGTAGCAATGTTCCATGTGGATGTTCGACATGGTGGAAAATTACAGTCTCTTGTGTATCATTGGACAGTAAGTGCTTGACCCCTCATTGATGTTAAAAGTAATGATTAAAGCTATCCAAACATTGAACGGATTGTAATAACTGTATGCTTGTGCAACCTGGCGCCACGTCAACTCATAGCAAGAGGTCTCTTTCCATGCACACCAGTGGTGCCAAGCCTTGCTGTGTCCATTCCCATGTTGTAATTCAACCGTGAATGCTTTCTCTGACTTGCCCCAAATGTTACAGGCTGGTGTGGTGTGGTTGAGAGCTTCGTAAAAGGGAGAAAGTACAAGCTTGCTTCCGTGGTATGATTTTGACAGTATTCAGAAATGTGGATTGTTGGTCATTATCACAGGACACTCTCTGCCACTGCTATGCAAATGCTTTCCACTGGTACCTGTCTCTCTACCATGCTGCAGAAAGTCAAGTAGATGCTATGGTTGCTTTGGCATGACCCAGTCATGAACCTGAATCTGATAGGCCTTCCAATTACCTTCAATCAAGGTGCCCCCTATGCTTTGGTGGCAGCATTGGCCATGACCCTTCATTTCAGTGAGTACTCTTCTCATGTGGCTTCTAGGAAAGTAATGAAAGTGTCTTGTTAAGGGTGGACTATATCACTTGTGTGGATGCATGCTTCACACAGAAACACTGTCAAGCACCACGGGATCCCCTGTGCACTTATCCGAACTCTGTCTTTTTGTCTGAGCAGGCAGTTGCCTCAATGGAGGCTGTAGTAGAAGACCTTAGAAATGGGTGTGGGTGTCACCACCCAAATAATTCTCTTGTTGGTGAAGATTTCTCAGAGCCAGGGATGCAAGTTCCATCTTCAGTATTGAAGAAGTGTTATGACTCATTCAAGGCTGCTGATGAACAGCATGTCAAAGCCAGCATGCAGTTCTTTGCAGACACAGGTCTTATGGCTTTACTTTGCTACCATGATCATGTTTTATGGATGGTGAACATATCCTCCCCTGGTGAATGCCAACACTATATCTTGGCATTACTGCAACAACTCCTTGATCATCTTCCAAAGTCCATAAATGTTGGATTACTCTATGATATTGCATGTCAACTTCATCACAGCTGTGTCAAGTGGGGCTTTCTTGAAGACAACCTCTCTTAGGTGGCCTTCAGCACTGCTGTGTTTCATGCCTTTGCTCACAACTGGCCTTGCCAACTCATTTACCATCCTTGTAAGCATGAAGGCTTCGGACTCACTGATGGAGAAGGGTGTGAATGTCTCTGGAGTGACTTGAAGAAGTTGATACCAACACTGAGAGTGTCAGGTGTAGGTTTCAAATCTATACCTCAGACTTTAGTTACTCATATATTCCATTAGTACTATCAGCGATTGTTTACTCTCAACACTCAAATCACCCATTTGCAAAATAGATCTTTCTTTAAACTGGGGACATGGATGCTTAGGAGGTGGACAGCAACACAGGGTTGCAAGAAGAAACTGGAGACCAAGCTTTGAGGCTCTGACTTATCAGTCTTTTGTGAGGCTTGGATTGCTCAAAAGGTTGCTCAAACCAAACCATTACCAAGTATGTTCACCCCCATGTTCCATCATGCTTTGCTGATGATTTGCTCTACAGAACAATCATAGAAGAATGGATTGCATGCTGCTGAATCCACCCTAGCACTTATTGAGAACATTTCCATTAAAGAGAAGGAGATATATGAACTTGAATGTCAGCTAATTCACTCTGCTGCAGATACTATCCATATCAATATGGACCTTGAGACTTCACGGCAGCTGTTGGAGTCAATGAAGAAAACCCTCACCACATAGCTTAGTGCTTTGGGTGTCAAGGAGAAAAAAGAGCTGAAGAACCTCAAGGCCAGCCCATACCTCTGTGATCGCATGAATGCATGTGCATTGAAGCAATGTATCCATGACTGCCTTCGCCAAAGGAAATTCAAGTTAGATTGCCTTCTGCATGACTATCGTCAGACTATCAATGGTAAGTGTACATATGTTTCACTATCAACTACATTTTAAAATTAATTTACCATGCAGACAAAAAGCTCCATATCCACACCCAATCTGCTCAGAAATGTCAAGAACCTGCAATTACAGCTTTGGTTGCAAAGTATAACTTTCTTTGTGACAAACTGCAGGGACATATTTCTTCAGGTGGTGGACCTCAACAAGCTATGGTACCCAAGAAGATCTCTCATGAGGGTCTCTTTAGTCTTGATGTAGATGATGAGATATGGCAAGACATTGGGCTAGAAGATGGGGAAGAAACTGGCCAGATACCAGCATGGCTTGGCAATGATGAAGTTCACCAGGGCATCAACAATATGCTTGAGCTGGATCGATGTGTAGAGGAGGAAAAGAGACTGCAGCAAGAAAGATATGCTATGCAGGACTGGATGTTGGCAGAGTGGAATGCTTTGCAGAATGCTCAGAAGAATACCAGTGAGTTTGTCTGCTTTTCATGGTGATACTTATCAACAAATCTCCAAGATAATATTGCAATCATATATCAGTTGCATGAGAGGCAGGAACATCTGGCAAGCCTTTGTGCTACTTGGCAAGATGCCATTTCATGCATCCCTTCCTTGTATAGCATGCCAGCATCTTGGGGTCCTTCACTCTTGGATATTGCTGCAGCACATACTAACCAACAACAAGGCTTGTGGAGTGGTGGTAATGAGCCAGACTTATCAGACAGTGATGATTCCCTCAGTTCTGAGGGAAGTGAAAGAGGTGGAGAAGATGCTGAATTCATGGATTTGGTAGAAGAGTTGGCAATGTTGGAGGTGGAATATAGGGATGTTTCAACTGAGGTTAGTAGTGGGGTGGATACATATATTGGCAGAAAAAGACACAGATTAGATTAGTTACTAGCTAATGATACTGCTGATGTATTTTTTGTGTTATTGATGTGGATGCTTTCTGTCAGTAAGGGGGATGCCCTTTGATAGTCAAAGGGACATCCTCTGGCAGTGAAAGAGATGCCCTTTGATAGGGAGAGGGTTGCCCTATAGTGGTCAGAGGGTTGCCCTCTGGTAGGGAGAGGGATGCCCTATAGTAGTCAGAGGGTTGCCCCTTGGTAGGGAGAGGGATGCCCTATAGTAGTCAGAGGGTTGCCCTCTGGTAGGGAGAGGGATGCCCTAGAGTAGTCAGAGGGATGCCCTTTGGTAGGAAGAGGAATGCCCTGTAGTAGTCAGAAGGTTGCCCTCTGATAGGGACAGGGATGCCCTATAGTAGTCAGAGGGTTGCCCTCTGGTGGTCAGCAGGGAGAGGGACACCCTGTAGTAGTCAGAGGGTTGCCCTTTGTTAGAGAGAGGGATATCCTCTGGTAGTGAAAGCGATGCCTTCTGGCAATGAGAGGGATGCCCTCTGGTGGTGTGAGATATCACTTACAGGAATACCCTCTGGAGTTACAGGGATGCCCTATATTGCTAAAAGAAACACTCTGGCAGTCATCAGAGGGATGCTCTATATCATGGACTAAGTGGTAAATCAATGTAAAAAACAAGGGATGTAGGCACTTGTGCAGATTGTCTAGAAATCAATCCTGGATCACCCTCACTTATATGCAATAATATCCACCATCACCCAAGCCTGTATTTCCCCCCCCCTGTCTATCTCTCAACAGCCTCATCAAGTACAAGTTCTTTACTTTTATAGACTGCAATATGCAAAACCTTTGGCATCATTTGAGTATGAGTCACTTATCTCCCCCTACCACAAAGTACCACTTCTAATGTACCTTGACCATCCTATTACTGTTAGCATACCCAGTATGTATCATTGGCACTGCCAGATATCCCACCAGGTATTAAAGACAATATAGCATAAATTGTATTGGCATTATCACCTAACCTGACTGTCTCCTTACCCTCTCACTTCTTTTAGTACAAACATGGAAAAAAAAAAGGTCAGAGGGCAGCCCTCTTGTAGGACCCCAGACACCCCTCCATATCAAAACATGCTCAAAATCACCAAAATCACCTATTTCTATAAGGGCATCCTGGGGCATCCCAGGGCATCCCTCATGCATGATAGGGATGCCCTCTGATCCACCAGGGCATCCCTATCACTCAGGGGAACATTCAGGAATGCCATAATATAACCTAAAAATAGCTTTCCAGACTATGTGGGAAAATGACCCACCGCCCTGGGAATGCCCATAGCAAAAGAAGCCTTTAGCTTCATCTTTTGGTAGTAAAAGATGAAGCTAAGGGCTTGGGTTGGGGGGTAACCTGAAGTGGAAAATAAGTACAAATATTTCCTAGAAAGTGTAAATGAGTCGCACATGTTCAATTATCAGTCAAGAAACTCACCTGAGTTGTGCTGAATCAATGTGAAGATGTCATGTTACTGGTAGTGGGAATTTGCTTTTGCTATGGGGCATTCAGGAAAGGTAAGATGTATGAAATGTGTATGTACTGCTTGGATTGTGTTGAATACTGCCAATATCTCTGAGTTGCTTTCAGGTTCTGTAGAACTCATACTATTATACAGTAACCTTGTCATTTTGTTGCATTAGGTCACCCTGAATGAATGTGTCCACAGGTGAGTCTGGACCATAGTAACATCACCATATGATCTATGTAGCATGAGATGGTCCAAGACTGCTGGTTTCAAACTGGAGAGCAGTGAAAGGGAGGTACTGCACTTGTTGATATGGTGGATTCCTCGCATACCTCAATGAATGCTGGAAATACAAAAGTTGGACATATTCAAGTTGATGCACTTACAATGCACATGGATAGACCTAAGATATTGCTAGGATGTTGAATCTAAAAAGTGAGAGGGAAACTCCAAAAATCTTTAACCCCACTGTCGCTCAATGCGAGGTGGTGACAGGGCAATTCAATGGACACAAAGTCCAGGAGTGTCCCCCACTGATGCAAAGTTGGATGTGGAGAAGAGGCAAGCAGTGCAAAGCCAACTCACTGGCAACAGGTGAAACGCTAAGGAGTGAGGAGTGCTGACATCAGGGTGCTCACTGTTGAGCAAGGTCACCAAAGATGAAAGCAGGTGCACACTGTTGGGCATGGTCACCAGCTGTTGGATGCAGATGAGTGATTTGGCAAACAGTGACTCAGACTGAGAAGGAATTGTTGAAGTCCAAGTTGGACAGTACTAGTAGTTGATTGAGATCAGTGTTGTGCCCTGAAATACACAATATATTTAAGCCCTGCCCAAGGCTCAGGCTGTATCTTATCAGCCTCACTCATCCACTACCGCTTGCCTCCCACTCTACAGTATCTTCTTTACATGGAGAATATTTCCCCTCTTTCTGCTTCTTCAAAGTCTTCTACATACCAACTCTAGTCTTCAAACCCCCCTTTCATTCAACCAGCCTCTCCCTCCCAACCTTCTCAAATGCCATATCAATGAATTGGGGGTAAAAAAGCATTTCATTTTCAACTTCCTTCCATGGCTCCCTTTTAAAAATGGGGATTCCACACCCAGAGGGCACATCATTGAGGCCAACAGGAAAATGCTGGGCTTGTACTCTAAATCTAAGTATTGTAGTTCCCTCTGGTCACCTGAACTGCAATTTGCAATGAGGGCTGTGGGTAAAGCATCAACCCCTGCCTGACAATCCAGGACATGATAGAGGTTAGTTCTAAGCACATATGCCCTTGATTTGATTTGATACTGATCCTAAATCAAGGGAAAGATATTTTTTGAACCAGCTTATCACAGTTGCATGACAAGCTATTCAGAAAGGTTTCATGACCTGTAACTTGCCAATGCGATTTATATATTTGAATTATTGAACTATTGGACCTATGAGATGCATGGTCATTCTGGCAGTATGCTGCAGGAGTAGTTTCATATTATGACAATGACCATTGTATGTACTTTTGTGATTGTGATCAATGTAACATGAAGATCTTGATTAGTCATGGGTCATAGACATCTGAGAGATGAAGAGCAAATGTGGTGATGCTTGTTGCATGGATAGCTCAAAAGAGGTGACCCAGACATTCCATTCACATGAAAAACATTATTTGATTCATACAGTCCAAACAAGTAGAGTACTCAGAGGGGAGAAATGGCTATTCAGAGTACTTAAGGGGAAAATGATGGGGGATGAGAGGGGGATGGCCAAAATGATCAAAGAACATCTGTACATAGAATTCACAAGCCCGAGACATGATATCATAGGCCTTCACTTGCTTGAATTGTTTGCTGAAAGTAGGAATATATGAAAACAATGGGTGGGCATCCGGCCAGGTGGAGAGGAGCATACAAAAACTGTGGAGGACATGAAGATTGTCAGCAAACAAGTCCATCAGCCTGAGATCACCAGCCTTGGACAGCAAAGCCTCAGACCACAGCACCAGACCTGAACTGCCTGGAAAAATAGTATGTATGAAGCTGAGGTGCTCCATACAATGTTCTGCCCACAATTGACGACTAATGACTTGGTTGAGGGCACACAGCTCATAATACCAGCCAGTCTTGTAGATCTCCCACAAGATCACTCTGATGAGGTGGGGAGGAGGGTTGGTAAGCAAGGCAATCGAAATGTACTTGCCATGCCATTCCACAGTTTCAGTGGGGGCAAAAGAAGAACCTTGTATCATGGTTGCTGCAATGTCACTGAAAATCTCCAGCATGGCCAACTTGTGACCCTTGGCTCTTTTGTTGCCCATGCTGCTTTCAGGTACAGCCTCAAGCTCTTCCTTTGGTGGCACTCTGTGGAGAATCTCCCTCCAAGTTGAGAGGCAGGGAATTGTGTGGGGGGGTCATGATTGAGCTGACTGATCCAAATTGGACGAATTGCCAACCAGTTCATCATGAAAAGCTGGCAGTGCTTGGGGGTCTGACCTAAGGTGAGCATGGCTGGTTCTGGGACATGATAACCCGGGTTGACCATGCCCTTCATCACCCTGGACAGGTCTTTGTCCATGTGCTTCATGGCATTCTCCCAAACAGGAAGAGGTGCTGGCATCTTAGGCATGCCTATCTCTTTCCACTTGTCTTGGCCACTGGTGTTATTTCCTCCATAGTACATTAGTCCTCACCTGATGAATGATATATCAGACTACTTACTTGGCTTGGGCTGAGCATGCTCCTTTTGCATGGCTCTCCTTGTCTGTGCTTGAGTAGGCATTTTGCCTATGTGACTGGACGCTTGAGGGACTGGGTTGCTGGGTTCGACCATAGCTGTGTAGTGGCGGTGTGTATGGACATGGTGATGTAAACCACCAGGACCATGGTAAAGACAATCAAAAGGACGGGCGGGTTTACTGCCTTTGAAGTACATGCTGTGAATGATGTCGTCGGGAAATGTAAACCTCACTGGTTTCTTAATGATGGTCTATGGAGTGATGGTGAAGTTGTGGCAGACCAACCATACCAGCACACCTGTGTGGAACAGCTCATCGCAGATTTTGGTGTCTGCAGTAAAGCAACCCATCCATTTAGAATGGACAGGGGGAGGGGTGGAGGATGGGTGGGCGATGTTTGGGAGGATGTAAAGGATGTAGTTGAGGAATGCCATGATGTCTAGGAAATATCATTGGGCTTCAGCCATGAATATGACAACATCATGGAAGGTGAGAGGGTGATTGAGAAGGACCATGAGATCATGGTCCAAAGCCTTCATAAGCTGATTGACAATGTCCTGCTTGTCTCTGCATGTTTTTTTCCAGCCATCATACTGTACAGTGGTGATCTGACACAATGAAGCAACCCCCAATGCTTTGTCCTGCTTCAGTTTGCCAACAAGAAAAGCAGTGTGGGAGAGAGGCTCAAAATCTTTGAGGGAAGGGTGATACCATGCCCAGGAGAGTGGGTCAGGGGAAGGGTGATGATCACTTCAATGTATGCAGACAGCATATTCATATTCTTTGCAATAAATTTGGGGCCACTGGAAACAGTTGACAGGCCCAAAGCACCCATCTGCACGAGCACACAATTCTTTGTCACTATTGTGGGGTTCAGGGATGAAAGACATATTGGGAGAGGTGCAAACAATCATGCCATCACTGTTGCAAGCAATAGATTTGGCATTGAGGGAGTTGAAGGTAACTTGGTGCCGAGTGAGCTTAATGATACAGAGACAGCCTGACAAGACTCACCATTGTTGGCACGGGTTTGAGGAGCAGACCTGGACACAGCAGTGGCCATGATCAAGGTGACTATCAAAGTTTACCATGGGATTATGATTAGTACCTAATATCTATATGTTACATGAACATGCATACATACCTCTTTGTAAACTGGATGACACATGATACGAGGTGGCAATGGGGCAACTCAATGGACACAAAGTCCACAAGCATTCTCTGCACAATGCAAAGTCTGACTGCAAGGGGAAAGTTTGAGCGGTGCAAAGCCAACTCAGGGAGAACATCAGGGGAAGCATGACAAATAGATATAGTTATATAATATCTTATCAAAGATAACTTTCATTGTCCTTTATATCAATATTACAACACACTAGCTCAGGCATTATTTTCTTTGAGTGGGTTGACAGAAATTACCAGAACTTTCCACAATTACATTTGGGGTCCAAACTATCATCTTTCAAGTAGTTGTCAAGGATATAATTGACATACCCAGTTACAAAATCAATCTAAATGACACTAGTTAGAACATCTCCCAACCTGAGTCTGATGTCAATCTATGTCATAGCTTTGCAAATTATAACTACTCTCTGTATGACATAGATTGACAACAGACTCAGGCTGGGAGATATGGCCATCAGAGTCATAGCTTTGTAAATTGTGACCACTCTCTTCATGACACTGATGGCCATATCTCCCAACCTGAGTCTGATGTCAATCTATGTCATAGCTTTGTAAATTGTGACTATTCTCTGCATAACACAGATTGACATCAGACTCAGGTTGAGAGATATGGCCATCAGTGTCATGAAGAGAGTGATCACTGATGGCCATATCTCCCAACCTGAGTCTGTTGTCAATCTATGTTATGCAGAGAGTAGTCACAATTTACAGGGCTATGACATAGATTGACATCAGACTCAGGTTGGAAGATATGGCCATCAGTGTCATGAAGAGAGTGGTCACAATTTACAAAGCTACAACTCTGATGGCCATATCTCCCAACCTGAGTGTGTTGTCAATCTATGTCATAGCCCTGTGAATTGTGACTAGTTACAATTTACAAAATTATGACCCTGATCGCCACACTCCCAACTTCCTGAGTCTGATGTCAATCTATGTCATAGCTTTGCACAATGGACTTATACTGGCTTGTGTCCCTATATGGGCCTGATGTCAATATGCAACAGGATTATGGTGAGGACAATGACTAAACATAATGGACATACATTCAAGTTGTCCCATGTCCCTGCATATTACAAGTTATTGAAGAAAGTCAAACTTCTTATGATGAAAACCCTGTCTTATGACAGAGAATGTAGTGAAATGTATATAGCAA
>JBBPQN010000284.1:0-19300 GCA_038092575.1 Boletus subluridellus | reverse complement strand
TAAGGAGCGAGACTAATACTAATACGGAGAAATGGAGGTAACGGAAGATGTATGTAAGTAGGGTCGTAAGTAATGGACAAGGTCCGGGGGTCAGGGGTTGCGTCTCGAATGAGAACGTACCGGAGTTCGTATGTACAAGAATCGGAGTTGGTCCGGAGGACCGGGGTTGGACTTAGAGAATTTCCGGGATATGACAGTTACACCCATTATACTGCCTGCCCAATGGAGGATTATATCTCTGATGATGAGGAACCTACATGCATGATAGGTCCTCATCATCCTCATCATGACCAGATGGATCCTGACACATGGGGGAATCTCCTCCAGTTGTGTCAGGTACCTCTGGTCCTGAGATGTGCGGTATGTTGTATCCAACAAGAGCCACACCAAATCGTGTAATAAGGGACTCATTCCTCAGGACTTCCTCATAAAGTCTCATGGAAGGAATATCCTCTATGCATCCTTCTCACCAGCACAGTGTCTTCTTTATAGGCAAATGCAATGAAACTAAAGTGCTTGTTTCCCAAACTACTGATTTGCCTTTCACAAATGAAACACTATAAGCTAGGGATTACAATCTCCCAGACAAAACACTCTCTAGATCCACTAGTAATGAGTTGGTGAAAAAATTAGTATAGTCAGTTATGTGGGTTGTTTGCCAATCCTCAACAATTGTTTATAGATTGGTTCTTGAAGAAACACTTTAGTAGTGTCTGGAATTAAGATGGTGTGGTTAGTGGTTTACACTAAGAAATATACTAGTCAACACTTGTAAGGTTGCCAGCTTCAGGGGTTGAATTAGGGCTTGATTGAAAGCATATCCTAAAAGGAAGTCAGTGGCTTTGTGGCACTAATCCAAAGATATGTTGAATTGTAAGATGTAGAGATATTCCAGAATTAGCTGGAATTCAGTAGTAATTCACTTAGTTCAAATAGGTTTTTGTAACACAATCTTATTGTGCAACTAAGGAGAAGTTAAAATCAGGCAAATTGAACTATACTATCACTTATCCTCTTAGGTGGATAGTCAGTAGAGACAGCAGAATGCTGGTAGATTAGATTGTTGGGGGTCTGTTCCTTTTAGTTGCCCTTATATGGGCTTTCTCCCTAAAAGTGTCCTATTACACTTGTCCTTTATAGGAACAAGTCTTTACCCCCAACAACATAACTATCAGAAATAAAATATAGAGATGTTCCTGCACTAGGTTCTATGCCTGTGGAGGAAACTCCAAGATATGTTTTATGAGACAAATGAGAGGATAAAAACACTCTCTTGTCCCCTCAGACTTATAGTCCTTTAGACTTGTCTAAGTTGTATGAGACTGAGGTTGTCTGTTTTTGACATCTGGGTTGTCTCTCCATTGAGAGACTTGGATTGTTTGCTCTCTGAATGACCTGGAAAGCTCTCCTTTTATATGTAAATACAGGTGGCTGTGCTAGCCAATCAGGAGTCCTGGCTGCTTACAAATCAGCTTACAAATGCCAAGGCAAAGATTACCAAGCCAAAATCATGTGCTCTGTAATCAGGCTGTCACCTAGTAACCATGGCTGAGTCAGAATGAGTTATACTGAGTCACATGCTGTGCAATGCTGTGCAGGGCATGGCTCAGGGGTAATTTCTCTCACTGGCACTTAGCTATACATGTAGTATTACAGTTTTATGTAGTTATGTACTAATAGTGGTAGTAGTAGAGTTGTGGTTGAATAAAACTATTTATTTCTCCATATTCTTTTGGTAAAATATTCCAATAAAAATAGGGGAAGGTAGGTCATACTAAGGGTTATCTGGCCCTACACTATCTAAGGATTCTAACCACTTCAAGTGGTAGAAATATCCATTCTCAGGTGGCAGCTTTTCTGTATGCATGAAACCAGTTTCATGCAGGTCAGCACTTCCCTTTCATATCACTCCAGTGAGTAGGTACTGAAATCTGGAGATGTTGAGAGGCAGAGATCTTGTCTCATTGGAACATAGATCTCCTGGGTTTGAAAATTTTGATCCCCTCCATTGGAGTTCACCCACTCCAACATCTTGCAGGTGACTTGACACACCCATATGACCAGGTCATCAGTGTCATGTACTGTGATGCCATTAGCAGCAAGGTACACTGCAATTTCAGCCATTCTGGCTGTTTTGTTGAATATGCCAGTCCAACATTGTTGTCTGGCAATGGGCCTGACTTTGGCCTATTCAATCAATGAACAGTACCTCCCTGGTACCAGTAGTAGATGTGCCAGCTCACACTGCCACACCATACAGTCTATGTACCATCTGGGCATGGGAGCAAGACACTCCATGAGGAGAAACCCTCATACTTGATGAGGGCTTGGAGGGTTCAACTCCAAGTTGGGGTTGTCCCAGACAACCTGGACCTCCATTGTCCCCAGGAACACCCTTTGGAGCATGTTGCACTGCTCCTGTTGAGGGCACCTGAGTTGGTACCACTCAATATAACTGATCCATGCCTTGATCAAGGCATTGAGTGATGGGGCATCACAGGGGATTTTAGGTCTTTTTCCTGAAAAAAATATTGGCCCAGAAGAATGGGCCCTGGAGGAGTATTGGATCCCATTGGTGGGTCTGCCAGACTAGTCTGGGACACAGGGAAGGAGCTATGCTCCAGAGTGATGTTCAACCTGCTAGGTTCAGGTTGGGCAGGGTTGGTTGTATGGTGCTCTTGGAGTGCCACAGTGATAACTGGGAGTGGTGGTACAAATATACAGGCACCTCATACCACTCCCTCATTGATTCCTTTTTCTTTTTAGCTTTTTTGGAGGCCCACACAGGGAGCCTCCATTCTTTCAT
Source organism: Boletus subluridellus (assembly GCA_038092575.1). NCBI lineage: Eukaryota > Fungi > Basidiomycota > Agaricomycetes > Boletales > Boletaceae > Boletus > Boletus subluridellus. The sequence continues at coordinate 16,494 of JBBPQN010000284.1, read as the reverse complement.
CATTGCTTGCACAAGCTTACTCATGCCCAGATCTTTGTACCTCCTCCAAAGGTTGAGGTATGAGAGCAGATCTTGAATCTGCTTAACTGAGGGCTGTTAAGTTCGGATAAACTCTGAGGGGGGAACAAACTCTGGAATGCTGGAGTCATCTATATGGATGGGACTTGACTTCACCATATGTGGTGTGCCCTTGTCAAGAGTCCTGTTGTCCTGGAATTTACTGAGGGGTCAGAGTTGGACTTAAGATGTACTAGATGTCAAGTCGAGCGGAGGTTACAGAGAGAGTCTTCAAGACTCAAGTGGAGAGAAGGAGTTAGACTAATTTGATATTCAAACTGAAGGGAAATACAGGAGTTGCAGAGGTTTATATACTATGGAGTCCTAGGGGATTACTAACAGAGTGCATCAGCAAAACAACCTTTGTATTGACAGACATGTACAGACCTGGACAGCCACCACAGCAAGGTACCTAGTATTGCAGATCTGTACAGAGAAATAGGGGAAATCTATGTCAACATGTTCTATATTAAATTGCCTTGAAATTTTTGGGAGACAATCTTTATATGAAAATAAGCTCCTATGCAATTTTTTGGAAGCACAGGTATAAATGTGATGATGTGGTATGCAATGCAAAAGTGTGGGAAAAGGTTGTTTTGCTGATGTGGAGCTGGTTTGTAAGTAAGGAGTTGGAGGTAAGATAAAGCCGGAGCTGTGCTCCTAAGCGGAGTACAGGTACAGAGGATGCTAAGAAGTGGGACTAATACTAATGTGGAGGAATGGAGGTAACGGAAGGTGTATGTAAGTAGGGTCATAAGTATGGACAAGGTCTGGGGGTCAGGGGTTGCGTCTTGAATGAGAACACACCGGAGTTCATAGGTACAAGAAGTGGAGTTGGTCTGGAGGGCCAGGGTTGGACTTACTGGATATCCAGGATATGACAGTATCCCCCTCTTAGGCCTGAACCCCTGAAGGCCTAGGTGAGGAACAATGTGGAGTGGGAATTGTTGGAATCCAAAAATTGTGGACACTGCTTGGAGGCATATATAATCTGATGCTGTGTGTCTGTTCTTCTTCATCCTAAACCATCATGTCTGCCAATGAAGACCTCAAGAACTGGTCTGACACACATCTGGCGGAGTGTGCCAACGACGATGACAACATCTGCACTGCAAAGTACATGGAACGGCAGTGACATGTGAAGGAGTGAAAAGTGGAGGAGGAGTGGAAGAAGGTGGAGGAGGCATGGAAGAAGGTGGAGGCAGAGGCAGCTGCAAGGCACAAGGTGGAGGAGGAGGAGGCAGTGTGCAAGGCGGTGGAGGCAGCGGAGGTGGCGAAGAAGTGGAGGGTGGAACAGGACTCAGTGTGGCAGGTCACAGAGCACAGGAAAGCCAAGGAGGAGGCCAGGAAGCGGGTAAGTGGTTCACTTACTCACATTCAATGCACGCTAACCAAGGTAGACTGAGCAAGTCCGGGCAGAGCAGAGCTCCGTCAAGGGCAAGGGGAGGGTGGCAGAGCTGCCAGAGTGCAAGCGCTGCACAGAGCGTGGGTTCAAGTGTGAGCTCAGGCCTGGTAAGTCGACTTCGTGCATGGCGTGCATCGAGGCAAAGGGGAAGTGCATGAGGCTGGGTGTGGAGAAGCCAGAGTGGAGGAGAAAGAGGGTGGAGGTGGAGTCACTGCAGGAAAAGAGGAAGAGGGCTTGGACAGAGCCAGAGCAAGGTGGGTTGAAGGGAGCGGGGGTGTTGACAAGCGCGGAGGCCTCGGTTGTGCTGTCAAAGCTCACTACAGAGCTCTGTGGCTTGATCTGGGGTCTCTGCAGGTGGCTGGATCACCAGAACTGCCTGCTGGGGAGGCTCGTGGAGCTCAAGGCGGAGGAGGTTTACAGGGTGGAGATGGACTTGGAGGAGTTGGAGTTGGAGGGGCTGGAGGCGTCGGAGGTGGTGGAGGTGGTGGCCGACACAGAGGCAGAGTGCAGTGTGGTGGCACAGCGTGAGGCGGAGGACGAGAAGGGAGATGAGGAGGATGATGTGGAGGGAGAGAGCGAGTCAGAGGTGTAGAGTACACGTGCACCTGCTCCTCCCTGTAGTTAATTTTGCTGTAATCATGATTTTGTTTGTGGTCATGCGGAGTGAGGTCTGGGTTTGTCCAGATATCGGAGATGGTAGTTTTCAATGAGTTTGGAAGCGTGTCCAAGTTCCATGGCAAGTAGCCAGGAGTTCTCTTCGTCAGTGCCTTCATATCCTGACCAGCATACTAGGTAAAGGAGTTTGCAACTCCGGCGTCGATGGTCAATCTTGGAGTTGAGAATCTCTGTGATCTCGCACTCTGGTTCTCCATCTACTTCGACCGGAGGTGGCGGAGGTTGGATGCAATTCAGGATAGTGTTCGGAATGGAGGGTTCCAGCTGAGAGACGTGGAAGACTGGGTGAACAGACTTCATGGAGTCTGGGAGTCAGAGGGTGAAGGAAAGGCTTCCAGCCTGGGCGATGATAGTATAGGGACCCAAGTTCTTCTCAGAGAGTTTCTTGGAGGGCCTAGTAGAGCGGAAGTATTTTGCTTTGATGAAAACTTGGTCACCGACTTTGAAGTCCAGTGCCAGAGTTTGTCTAGCATCCGTGGGTCCTTGGTATCGCTTCTGGGCTTCAGCCATTTCCTCACAGAGCAATTGGTGGAGGGAGTTGAGGTTGATGGAGTATTCTCATGCCTTTGCAGAGGTGAGGTCATGCTCGGAATGGACAGTGATGTTGGGGTGATAGCCTTTATTGGCAAAGAACGGTGAAACTCCGGTAGTAGCACTCAGAGCATTGTTGTATGTGAACTCCACTAAAGGTAGGAGTTTGGACCAGTTGTCTTGCTGGTAATTACAATAGACTCAGAGGTACTGCTCAAGAGTCTGGTTCATGTGTTCTGTCTGACCATCTCCTTCAGGGTGGTAACCAGAGGTGAAGTGGAGATGGATATCGAGGGCTTTCCTGAGTGAGCAGAAGAAGTGAGACATGAATTCCATACCTCAATTGGAGGTAATATGGGAGGGAACTCCATGCTTAGAAAAGATATGGAGTAAGAAGAGCTTTGTGAGCTCTGGAGATGTGATGGTATTGTGCATCAGGATGAATATACATTGCTTGGATAAGCAGTCCATGACAACAAGGATGGCAGTATATCTGGAGGATGCAGGGAGCTGTTCAATGAAGTCCATGGAGATGGAGTTCCATGGCTTCTCCAGGATGGGGAGTTGCTTCAGTAATCCATAGGGCCAGTGTCTTGGAACCTTTGCGTGGGCACAGGATGTGCAGGAGGAAACATATTCCTTGACAAATGTCCTGATTCCTGGCCAGGTGTATTCGTGGCAGATCAGTTCCAAAGTCCAGTTCTGGCTGAAATGTCCGGAGAGCGGATGGTCATGTTTGTACCAGAGTACTCAGAGTTGGAGGTCATTAGCATTGGGGACATAGATACATTTGTTGAGATGGAGGAAACCATCTTCATCGACTGACCAATGGGAGTCAGAGGGGTTGGACATGTGGAGTTTGGCTAGAGGATCTGAGGGATGCGTGAAAAGGATATTGCTGTGGAGTTGTTCCACATCGAAGAGGGTGCTAGCTCGGAGTACTGGAGCTGCAAGGTAAGTGGCTCAGAGGGATGAAGCAAGTTGCTCCTAAGTGAATACGGGCAGAAATTGTGGGGGTTGATGCGAGCATAGTCCTTATCCCCCTCTTTGGGATAGACATTCCAGTGTCTAGTAAGGGAGTCAGGTTTCACACCGAGGTGACCAGGATGGAAACAAATGATCATGTTAAATTGGGAGAGGAACTCTGATTACCGGGCTTGCTGGCGAGTCAGGAGTTTGGTGGTCACGAAGTATTCTAGGTTCTTGTGGTCTGTGATGACGTCAATCGGAGTGCCAGAGCCTTCAAGATAGTGTTACCAAGTCTGGAAGGACTCATGGATGGTGAGGAGTTCCTTATTGTGGGTGTCGTAGTTGAGTTCCAGAGTGGAAAGTGTCCGTGAGTAGAAAGCAATGGGCCAAATTTCTTCATCTGGACAGTGGATGGAAAGAATGCCAGCTATAGCATAATTGGAGGCATCAGTCTCTATGATCAATGGAGCATCTGGAACCCAATGGGTAAGGATCGGAGTGGTGGTGAAGGCTTCCTTCAGGTTGCAGAAGGCGGAGCAACAGTCGTCTGAGAAGTTCCAGGGAATACCTTTGCAGGTTAGGCGGGTTAAAGGAATGACTATGTCAGAGTAGTTCACTATAAAGCGACAGTAGAAATTTGTGAATACGAGGAAGGATTGGATATCCTTGACCTTCTGAGGTTCCGTCCATTCCTTCATGGTCTGGACTTTGTCTGGAGACATTGAAAGACCAGAGGGAGAGATGTTATAGCCTAGGTACTCAGTGGTGTCAGTGGACCATTCACATTTTTCTGGCTTAGTGTAAAGTCTGTGTTTGCAGAGTCATCAGAGGACTTCTCAGACATGCTCTTTGTGGGAGGCCTTGTCCTTGGAGTAGATAAGGATGTCATCCAGGTAGACTATGACGCAAACATCAAGAAGATCAGCGAAGATGGTGTTTATGAACCGCTGGAATGCCACAGGGGCATTGGTAAGACCGAATGGCATGACTAGCCACTTATAGGAGCTGTAGTGCGTCCAGAAGGACGTCTTCCATTTATCTCCCTTGGCAACGTGGACCAAGTGGTATGCATGCTGGAGGTTGATTTTGGTGTAGATCTTAGTGCAGCTCAGGGCATCTAGGAGGTCGGAGATGCAGGGGAGTGGGTAGCAGTCTTTCTTCGTGATCTTGTTGAGTCCTCAGAAGTCAATGCAAAGATAGAGGGAACCATCCTTTTTGCAGACAAAGAGGACCAGAGCAGCATGAGCAGAGGAGAAGGGATGGATGAACCCCATTGCTAGGTGCTCATCGAGGAACGTGCAGAGAGAGCCAAGTTCAGAAGGGGAAAGGGAGTAGGTGGTGCCCAGTGGAGGGGATGCTCCTTCCTCAAGGTCGATCTTCAGATCATGTTTGCGATGCGGAGCAAGTGTAGAAGTCGTGGTATTCCAGAGGGACAGTGGAGAGGTCGACCTGTTCCAGAGGGGTGAGAAAAGCAGAGCAGAGATCACTCTCCTGGGGGCAGAGTTGCAGGCTAAACTGAATAGAGCCCTTGAGGCGACAGGCCAGTGTGAAGGCAGGTGCACTAATGAGCACAATGGGTGGAGCCTTGTGATCAGAGAAATGTGGTGGATCAGGGGTGGGGTCAGCCAGAGGAAGTGATTCTGGAGGCTGCAGAGGAGAGCTCAGGGGTGCTGGCACACTCTGTTCAGGTGCACGGAAAGAGACACTGCTCGTAACCCAGTCAATCAACGGATTGTGTTGGGTGAGCCAGTTGTGTCCTAGAACAAGGGAACAGGTAGAGTTCAGCAGAGTGACATAAAACATCGTCAGAGTGATATCACCGGTTGGGAAATGGATGGAGAGATTGATGGCTCAGGTAATGGTGCTGTTGGATGTTCCATTGAAGAGGCAGAGTTGAAGTGGGGGCATGGAATAGGTAGAAAGTCCATGTTTATTAATAAATGATGTATCGATAAAACAGTCAGAGGATCCAGAGTCTACAAGTGCGGGAAACAGAGGGATCGGATATGATACTAAAGAAATGGAGGGCATAAGCAACTTAGGATCTGAAAGAGCGGATGTGTTGAGACAGATCTCCTTGGGTGCATGGGTGGGTTCAACGCAACCTCCAGTCCATGCGGAGTCACAGAGGTTGCAGGCTATTTTTTTGTCTCTGAGGTGGAGGCCTCCGGTTTAGCTTCCGGAGATGTGGTTGCTGCACAGCCCTTGGCTTCCTGAGAAGTAGACTTGGGGCAGTCCTTGGCCATGTGGCCAGTGAGTCCACAGAACATGCACAGTTTGTTGTCAAACTGGCGTTTGTGTTCCTCGTTGGTGAGCTTGCCATCTTTCCCTAATTTAGATGACAAGTCCGGTTTCAGAGCTGTGGAGGTGGATGCTCCTTTGCCTTTTGACTCCTTAGAGTCCTTGGAGCCACCGTTGAAGGGGCAAGGGGCAGAAGGTGCAGGAGTGGAGGGTTTGTTGGACTTGGGTGTGGAGGATTGGTTGGTGTTCTTCGTTTGACGGCTGATCTCAGACTTGCGCTCCCAGTAGCACGTGTCGATCGCCTGAGCGAGAACTTGGAGTTTGGAGAGGGTTGGGGGTTTACTGACACAGGAGATTTCATCTTTGATGCAGTCTGGTAGACCGTTGTAGAAGTGGTGCCAGAGGGCACCTTCTCCATAACTGCAGACTTGTGAAGCAATCCTATTGAACTTGACGACATATTTGTTAATATGCTGAGTGTCCTTCATGGACAAGTGGTCAAGCTGGTGCTCTGCATCTCCAATGGGGTCATGCGGACCGAAGTTGGTCTGGAGTTTGAGGACAAACTCCTTGAAGTTGTCCATCCAGAGAGGGTGGAGTGCAGGATCTTCCATCTGGAGAAGGTCTGGTTCAAACCATTCCAGGGCCATGCCCTTCAGGTATGACTGCACGAAGGTAACCTTGGCATGGTCCATGCTGAAAGCCTTGGGGTGGTCTTGGAAGTTCAACTCGCATTGCACTAGGAAGACCCAGAGTTTGCAGGGTTCTGTCTCATCAAACTGATCCGGTTCTCAGACTTTAGTGTGGGGGGTAGAGTTGGAGGCAGGATGACAGGTGGAACGAGCAAGGCCTTGGATGGCACTTGCGAGTAGAGTGAGGGTACCTCGTGGGACATGCTCATTGTCAGAGTTGTTAGGTGGGTCATTGTCATTGCCAGGAAAGTCGGGATCATCGTCGAACAGGTCATCTCTGAGGAAGTCAGGATCTCCTGGAGCATCTCCATTGTCAGGAAAGTGGGGGTCTTGTGCTCTGTGGTCAGAGCAGTGACTGGATTGGGCAGATGTCTTGCTCCTATCTTCGTCGAGTTCAAGCTCAATGATGCTTGCTCCTGGAGTAGGGGACTCCAGAGTAGGGCACACTTGAGAGGCAGAGCCTGGGGTGTGTCAGGCAGAAAAACCCTGGAATTGGCTAATGAGTTCTGGGCCACATCAGCTGCCTCTGAAGACACTGAGAGGATTGTATCTGGGAGATGGTGGAGGATTTGTGCCTAGGACGTGGGTTCAGGATCTGATAGTGCGTGTAGCCATAGGTTAGACTTGTAACAAGTGGGAGTTCAAATATACTGTTAAGTTCAGATAAACTCCGAGGGGGGAACAAACTCCGGAACACCAGAGTTGTCTATACAGATGGAACTTGGCTTCACCATATGTGGTGTGCCCTTGTCAAGAGTCCTGTTGTCCTGGAATTTACTGAGGGGTCAGAGTTGGACTTAAGATGTACTAGATGTCAAGTCAAGCGGAGGTTACAGAGAGAGTGTTCGAGACTTGAGCAGAGAGAAGGAGTTAGACTAATTTGATATTCAAACTGAAGGGAAATACAGGAGTTGCGGAGGTTTATATACTATGGAGTCCTAGGGGATTACTAACAGAGTGGAGCTGGTTTGTAAGTAAGAAGTTGGAGGTAAGATAAAGCTGGAGCTGTGCTCCTAAGCGGAGTACAGGTACAGAGGATGCTAAGAAGTGGGACTAATACTAATGTGGAGGAATGGAGGTAATGGAAGGTGTATGTAAGTAGGGTCATAAATATGGACAAGGTCAGGGGGTCAGGGGTTGCATCTTGAATGAGAACGCACTGGAGTTCATAGGTACAAGAAGCAGAGTTGGTCTGGAGGGCCGGGGTTGGACTTACTGGATTTCCAGGATATGACAAGGGCGCATTGCCCTTGTGTTCTAATTGTGCTGCATGGAACAGCATGCAGATTTTATCCACCAAATTGATAAGATGAATGGCGCCCATTATGCCCCATTCTACCTTAACATTGATAGTATAATGCCATCTGGCAGGAGTTGGGAAAGCACACCCCTCTATGGCACTCTACAGTGCTTCAGCAAGGGCTTCCTCTTGGTATGCATAGAGATTATCCCCTGCTCTGATGAAGTGGGTGCAAACACTCTTTGAATCTGTGGCATCCCCCAGAACAAGGACACCTCAAGGAACCTTGGTCCCAGTAAATTCTGGGAACATTGTTCCCTTGGTGATTTGGAGCATAACTGGATTGGCACATCCATCATCATCAGGTCCTCATAAGGAAGAACAGGTCCCCTTTGCTCAGGGTCAGGGAAAATTTCTCTCCCCTTTCCTTTGCTGGAAGGAGCAGGCATAGCCTGTGTGACACTGGAGGAAGGATAATCAGGACTTGCCTGCACCCTCCCCCTGGACAATGAAGAAGAGACTGGTGGAGCCAGTTGGTTGGTTAATGGGACATTCCATTTGGTAGATGGACCAGCCAATGGCTGGTCCTTGTCCATGGGGACACTGAGTAAAGCAAGACAGGCCTTGTTATGCAAGGATGACAGAATGGGAACATTGTTTCCCCTGAGGCAGCTGTTTTCTGCCTCAGTCTCAGCAAGTGAGGTTGAGGAGCTCACATCATTCATTGTGGAGATGATCAACATGGTCCCTTAAGTCTTGGTAGGCTTCATGCCTACAAAGACAAGCAATGTCATCAGCCATGTTTTCCATGGTGTCCTCCATATTAGGGTAGAAAGCTGCTACCCCAGCACTGAGGTGCATTACATAATCATTGCATACATCACATGCAAGCTTATGCCTGATTAGGGACAGTTGTGGATGTGAAATCCACAACCCTAGGGAAGGGTGTTTGCAATGCTTGTTATGCCATGTGTCACATTGGAGCAACAAGGAACAATTACAATGGCACTTTGTGCCACTGCTGACTGTGCAATGACTGCCATGGTCAATAAAGGAGGAGGACTTTGCAGTCCTGCCACCAGGTGACACACTTTTGTGCAAAAGGGAGTGGCCACATTGGGGTGTGGACACTCCAGATGAGCTGGAACAAGACAAGGTTGTAGAGACAGAACAAGAACATTTATGATGGTGATCACTAGGAGACATGTTGTTCTGTGCAACTTGTTGCTGGTGGGCAACTAGAATGCGAGGTGACATTAAGAAAGAAAGAGAAGGTTAGCTGAGATGCAACCTAATCAATTGCAAAATTTCAAAAAGGGAAAGTGACATGTAAAAGGGAACTGATTGACTAAAAACTAACTACAGTGACAGAAAGCTGTGTTGTTTGTTTTTATTTATTTTACTGTAATTTTTTATTTTTTATTTTTTATTTTTTATTTTTTATCTATTTGACTTTGTTTGTCATTCATTCTGTTTACTTCCACAAATGTAGCATTTTGCTACTACAACCAATATCAGGTCTTGTATGCTTCCACATACTTTGTACCCTCAGGGGTAGTTGGCATACACTTTGCACGCCTTGAAGCTCTAGATATCTGTCTAGAGCTTCAAGTTCTTTGCTGTTGGAGCTTGGCTCCCATGTGGAATCTCTGAGATTCCACTTAACAAGTAACTTGATTGTGTTACTTGTCCATTAATGGGCAATTATCTCGTCCACCAGCCACTCTTCCTCATTGGTCATACCAACATCATAGAACAATTGTGCATCCCATTTCGCAAAAAGCACATCATCATTCATTTTATACTTGCATAGAAGCCCGATGTGGAATGTTGGATGAATGTGTCTTACTTTCATCTTGTCTGGTAAATCCAGTATATAGGTGTTATTGACACCCTTCTTTTCTAGGACCTTCATAGGTCCAATATATTTGAGGACAAGCTTTCAAGCTCTTCCCTTTGAAATACTTAGATTTTGGGTGGAGAGATATACTCAATCTCCCACTTGAAGGGTTGTCCCTTCTCACCTTTTCTTATTGGCATGGTACATCTGAGTTGCTCAACTCTCGATGATGGCATCATGCACCATCTCCAGGTTCTCTAGAGCCTGGTTTACAAATGATTTTATACCTGGTGCAGTGGGGATTTGGCCTTCTGGATGTGCTGCATCATTACAGGCATATACCTGTAATTGAGTTTGAAGGGTGTGAACCCTGTCAAGCTACTTATGCTTGAGTTTATTGTAAACTCAACCATAGGTACTTTGTCTATCCAGTCCTTCTGGGTAGACTGTACCATTCCCCATAATATTTGTACTACATTCCTGATGGCCCTTTCAGAGACACCATCTGTTTGCAGATGGAACACAGTGGACATTAGGAGCTTCACTCCTAGCATTTGGTACAATTTGTGCCAAAAGATTGAGGTGAACTCACATCTCAATCAGAAACTACCAACTCCAGTAATCCATGCAATTGCATGATTTCCTTTATAAATTTGAATGCAAGCTCTGAGGCTCATATCATTGTTTTTACTGGTACCAAATGTACCATCAATGTGAGGCAACACAAGACTACCCACATGTAGTCATATCCTTCACTCAGTGGGAATGGTCCCACAAAGTCCATTGCAATCAATCACCAAGGTTGTCTAGGCACAGGTCGACTGTGCAAAAGACCCTTGGGTCATTGGTTGTCAGTCTTGGTAGATTGACATGTCTGACATGTCTGACAAAACTCATCTACCTCACAGCCAAGTTTTGGCCACCAGTACCATCTGTGGATATAATCTGCATTCCTTTGAAATCCAAAGTATCCAAGCACTTTATGTGCCTGATCAATGACACTGGTGATTATATTATTGCCATTGCATTTCACATGTGGGAGGCATAAAACCTCCTGTTTTCCTTAGTTAGTCATATAGAGCAGACCTTGTCTCTCTACAAATTGAAAATGATGCTTCAGGTTGGTAAGTATCTTCATGAACAATGGTTCTTTTCCATATCCTTTACAGATAGCCTCCAGAAACTCTGGTGCATCATCATATTAACTGGATGAGGCTTTGAATACCTTAGCAGATTTGAGAATTGTTGGATCATCTTGTGCAATTGCATGAGGCAGGTCCTTGATCATCCTTTCCATGGCAGTGGCCATTTCCTGAGCCTTGAGAATACAGTTTTCCCATTTCTCTCTCAGGTGTTCACTTTTACGGAAATTACTTTGTTCCCCCATCACTGATAACTTCAGCTCTAGCCATCTATCTTGTAGGAGATCATCTCCCTCTGGGTCCAAATGCATATTTGTGTTTGCCCAGTTGATCTCTTCCTTGGAGGCTTCATCACCTCCTTCTCTTTCATAGTAGTGGGATAAACAATCTGCTACATGGTTCTCTGAATCTTTTGCATATACAATAGTTGCATCAAATCATGATATGTAGTCAATCCAACAGACTTGTCTACTAGACAATTTTTGTTGGATTTTGAGATATCCCAATGCCTCACGATCAGTTACAATTATAACCTCAAAGCCAAGGAGTTTATCCTCCCACTTTAACAAGGCTTCAATTATTATGAGGTTTCTCACTCAAATGTTCTATAATTTTGTTGAGCATCACTCAACTTCTTTGACATGAATCCTGCTGGTCTGCAGGTTTTCCAATCAGGCCCTTGCCCATATAGTGCACCCACTCCATAGAGTGATGTGTCATATATGAGCCATATAGGCTCTTTCTTCTGCAGATTGATAGGCTGTAGGATCAGATATGTACTTACACACCAATCTTTGATTATCTGGAAGCATCAATTGTGGATTCCCCTCCACTGGAATGGATGTCCATTCTGCTGTATTCTGGTCATAGGTATAGTATACCTCAATACATCTGGCATAAACTGTACCAGGTACTCCACAAGCCCAACAAAGCATTGAACTTCATTGAGTGTTTTTGGAGTCCTCCAGTCTTGAATGCAAGACATTTTGTCTCTGTTGGTGTGTATGCCCTTGTGGTCAATTATGTGACCTAGACAGTCTAACCTGTCTGCATATGGTTCACACTTCTCACTTTCAAAATAGAACTTGGCCTTCTCTAGAAGGTCAAATACTATATGGAGGTGTTTTTCATGATCCTCCAATGTGTTGCTATAGATGAATATATCATTGAGATAGACATATATGAAATGTCCAATGTGATCTCTAAATATCACAGTCATTAGATGTTGAAATGTCACAGGAGCATTACAATCTCCCATCTGCATGACTTGGCTCACAAATGTGCCATAGATTATTGAGAAGGCCATTTTCCAGATGTCCTTCAGCTTGATCCTGACCTGTTCATATGTATTTGACATGTTAATTTTTGAGTGATACTTTGCTCAGGCCACATCCATTTGGATCTGGTCCTGATCAGGGAATGGTGTAACATCCTTAATCATATTATTGTTTCTCTTGTGAAAGTCAATGACTGTTTGCAATTTTCCATTTTTCTTTGGGATACATAGCATCAGAGCAGCTTGTGGAACACTCTTCATGATCCACCATTCTGCATCCATGTATAGTCGGATTTTATCCAACAATTGCTGCCTCAGAGCATCTGAGCAACAGGATAGATGGTAGGAGTAATGTTTCTCCTTGTCAATCATCAATATTCGATGATTGATCTCTGTCATATCCCAGAAATTCAGTAAGTCCAACCCCAGTCTTCCAGACTCATCTCTGTATCAACTCTGGTGCATTCTTGCTCAAGACACATCCCCTGACCCCCAGACCTCATATATACTTATATTCTATACTTATATACTTTCTGTAGACCTTCATTCCTCCAAATATGTACTAGACCCACTTCATAGTATTCTCTGTACCTGTGTTCTGCTTAGAAACACAGCTCCAGCTTTACATTACCTCTGATACCTTACTTACAAACCAACTCCACCTCCATTACTAATCCCTCTACAACTCTGAAGTATATAAACCTCTGTTACTCCTGTATCCTTTCTTTAGTTCAAATATCAACTTAGATAACTCCTCTTCCCTCTGTTTGAGTCTCAAAGGCTCTCCTCTGACCTCCACTTGACTTGACATCCAAGATGTCTTAAATCTACCTCCAACTCTTAGTAAATTCCAGGATATAATAGGACTCCTGACAAGTGCACACCACATATGGTGAAGCCAAGTCCTGTCTGTCTAGACAACTCTGGAGTTCTGGAGTTCAATCACCCCTCAGAGTTTACCCATTCTTAACAGTATATTTGAACTTGCACTTGTCACAGAGTCTAACTATGGCTATGCATATGACCAGATCCCAAGCCCATGCCTTAGGCACAAACCCTCCTCCATCACCCCATTACAACCCTCTTAGCATCCTCAGAAGCAGTTGCTGAGGCCCTGAACTCATTGACCAATTCTGTGGATTCTCTGCACATCATACACCATCTGTCTCCCAAGTGCATTCCACTCTAGAGTCTCTGACTCCAGGAGCATGTATCATTGAGCTTGACCTCAATGATAACAAGACAAAATCATCCTCTCAGCCAAGCCAGTGCTTGAGCCAAAGAGTGCAGGGCTTTTGCATCCCCAAGGACAGTGATGCTCCAGTTGACCCAGATTCTGGAGATGACCCATTTGATGATGATATGGATGACTCTGACAACAAACACATCCCACACAACACCCTCACTCTTCTCACAAGCACCATCCAAGGCCTTGTCCATTTCACACATTGTTCTGCCTCCAACTCTACCCCCCACACTAAAGTCCAAGAACTGGACCAGTTTGATGGGACCAAACCCCACAAACTCCAGGTTTTCTTAATGCAATGTGAATTGATTTTCCAAGATTATTCCAAGGCTTTCATTACCAACCACACTAAGGTCACCTTTGCACAGTTGTACCCTAAGGATATGGCTCTGGAGTGATTTGAACTGGACCTCCTCCAGATGGAAGATTCCATGCTCCATCCTTATTGGATGGACAACTACAAAGAGTTCATCCTCAAGCTCCAAACCAATTTTGGTCTGCACAATCCCATTGGAGATGCAGAGCACCAGCTCGACCACTTGTCCATGAAGGACACTCAGCATATCAACAAGTATGTCATCAAGTTCAATAGGATTGCTTTGCAGGTCCACAGTTATGGAGAAGGTGCCCTCCAGCACCACTTCTACAACAGTCTGCTGGACCACATCAAAGATGAAATCTCCTGCATTGGAAAACCCCCAACCCTCTCTGAACTCTGAGTTCTCACTCAGGTGATCAATGCACACTACTGGGAGTGCAAGTCCAAGATCAGCCATCAGATGAAGAACACCAACCAATCCTCCACATCCAAATCTAACAAACCCTCCACTCCCACACCTTCTGCTCCTCACCCCTTCAATGGCAGCTCCAAGGACTCTAAGGAGTCAAAAGGCAAAGGAGCATCCACCTCCACAGCTCCAAAACTAAACCTGTTGTCTAAATTAGGAAAAGATGGCAAGCTAACCAATAAAGAGCACAAATGCCAGTCCAACGATGAACTGTGCATGTTCTGTGGTCTTGCTGGCCACATGGCTAAGGACTGCCCCAAGTCTACTTCTTGGGCAGCCAAGGGCCATGCAGCAACCACAACTCTGGAAGCTAAACTGGAGGCCTCCACCTCAGAGACAAAAAAATAGCCTGCAACCTCCATGACTCTGCATGGACTGGAGGTTGCATTGAACCCACCCATGCACTCAAGGAGATCCATCTCAATGCATCCACTCTTTCTGATCCTAAGTTGCTTATGCCCTCTGTTTCCTTAGTATCTTATCCAATTTCTCTGTTCCCCATGCTTGTAGACTCCAAATCCTCCAACTATTTCATTGATAATAATTTTGTGAATAAACAGACTTTCTACCTATCCTGTGCCCCCACTCCAACTCCAACTCTTCAATGGAACATCCAACAGTACCATAACCCAAGCCATCAACCTCTCCATCCATTTCACAACTGGTGACATCACTCTGACAATGTTCTACATTACTCTGCTGGACCCCTCCTATTCCCTTGTTCTAGGACACAACTGGCTCACCTAACACAATCTGTTGATTGACTGGATCTTGAGCAGTATCTCTTTCCATGCACCTAAACAGAGTGTGCCAGCATCCCTGAGCTCTCCTCCACAGCCTCCAGAATCACTCTCTCTGGCCAATCCCATCCCATCTGATCCACCGCATTTCTCCAATTGCAAGGCTCCACCCATTGTGCTCATCAGTCCACCTGCCTTCACACTGGCCTGTCGCCTCAAGGGCTCCATTTAGTTTAGCCTGCAACTCTGCCCCCAGGAGAGTGATCTCCACTCCACTTCCCTCACTTCTCTGAAACAGGTTGACCTCTCCACTGTCCCTCTGGAATATCACAACTTCCCCAATGTATTCAGCAAGAGCAAGGCTTCTACATGTATGCTTGCTCCACATTGCGAACATGATCTGAAGATTGACCTTGAGGAAAGAGCATCTCCTCCACTGGGCACCACCTACTCTCTTTCCCCTTCCAAACTCAGCTCACTCTGCACATTCCTTGATAAGCACCTAGCAATGGGGTTCATCCATCCCTCCTCCTCTGCTCACACAGCTCCAGTCCTCTATGTCCACAAAAAGGATGGTTCACTTTGTTTTTGCATCGATGTCTGAGGACTCAATATATAAGATCATGAAGAAAGACCACTACCTGCTCCCCCACATCTCTGACCTCCTAGACACTCCGAGCTGCACCAAGATCTATACCAAAATCAACCTCTGGCATGCATACCACCTAGTCTGCATCACTGAGGGAGATGAATGGAAGACATTCTTCTGGACATGCTATGGCTCCTACTGTATAAGTGGCTCATCATGCCATTCGGTCTTACCAATACTCCTGCAGCTTTTCAGTAGTTTGTTAATACCAACTTCACTGATCTCCTTGATGTTTGTGTCATAGTCTACCTGGATGACATCCTTATCTACTCCAAGGACAAGACCTCCCACAAAGAGCATGTCTGAGAAGTCCTTCAATGACTCCACAAACACAGACCCCACACTAAGTGTTACAAATCCCTTTTCTCACCCCTTTTCTTTTCTAGTCACATGACCCTTTCACACCTTCACATCATGTGACCTCATCTTTTGTTCATCACGTGACCATGCCAACTAGGTCTAGACCTTAAACACATGTCAACCTCATGTATTTAATCTCTATCAGTCTAGAATGTCTAGCACTGCCTCCTATTAATCTCCGTCTACTTCACTCAGCATAGTTTACTAATATGTACTCACACGATTTGTCATTACACAGCCTCACACACATGGACCAGTGTCATAATAGATACAAACATGTAAAACATATATATACTTTGAATTCATCGCCCCAAGAACTCTAGTTAAGTTCTTGTTGGGATTCCCTCCTAACTTCTTCTTGTCTCTATTTAGTCTGTTTGAGTGTTTGAGTTGCCCAAGTCATTATTTGATTTGTGTTACGACTGCGTAACAAGTGACACCAACGTGTGTCAAGTTTCTAGTGCCTAGCTTCCGATCTGCGGAAGGTTTCTAAGTACGCCTAGTCCCACTGTGACTAGCGTCGAGTGTATACTCTTCTGAGGACGAAGAGTAAGATGAGGAGAGGGATCTGAGACCAGTGGCGAGGGGATCGAGCCAGCTGGGAACCTAAGCACACAGTATATTGTGTAGGTTAAAGTTAGAG